>JAYKKI010000017.1:40922500-41210000 GCA_039881145.1 Druceiella hillmani | reverse complement strand
TAAAATTTTCTGGAGGAAAACTGACAGCCAAAACAGGTTCCTAAAGTCTGGTCTTCCACGGGGCCTCCTTTTAGGTTGCAAGCATCCACTAAAAAGGATTTCACCAAATCCTATCTCAGTGACTTAAAAAGCGATGGTTTTTTTTCAATCCGATATTAATATAAAACAAATGTCTTTCGATACAATTATAATAAAATTTAAAATTATGCTTGATACGTCACCTCCTCTTTCAACCGAAGTATAATCCGCACTATGAAGTTTTTCCAATATTTCAGCACGTAAAATTATAATGATATCGCAATATAGAATTGATTTTCCTGCAAAATATATTTTGACAGGCATAATTTAATATTATTATAGCGTTATTGACTTAATAATCCAAATATCAGCGGCATATATGTGGAATCTATAGCCAAGGACTATGATTAACACTTTAACCACAGAATTTTTTAAACTCCGAAATGTCATTAAAATTACCAATAACTTGGGTGGCTCTTTTTATATCTTAAAGAAATAAAATTTCTGTCCTGATTTAAATGCTGTAACTAATTTAAGGATAGTAATTAATACACATCGAGACAATTATTAACATATCTCGTAATTTGGAGATTTGACTATGCGAAGACTATTCTGTGGAATCGCTTAAATAGTGAATAAAATACGTGAAGTTTTCATTCTAGCAACTGGATAAGTAGGTGTAAAACAGGAAGAAATTATTCTTAATAGAATGGTTTTATATTCAAAACAGTATTTAATTTAAATTTCCAACTAGAACATTTTCACGTAGGATAGTAAATTTCTAGGTGTCTCCTCCTTTTGTGGTAAATGTTATAACATTATAACACTATATAACATTTTAACCAAAAAAGCTAAACAGTCTTCAAATAATCAAGGAAAAGGAATGCTTTGAAAAGTACAAAACAATAAAACCTACACTGTGCCATGCATCAGGAAACTGATTGCCGATGCAGCCGTATCGTGACCCTGTAATCAATTTGAAAGAATAAATGAAGCGTCATTCGTGATCAAACGTACAATATTTTCCAAAGTTTTTCATTATTCTATTTTATTTGTGGATCACTCAGTGTTTGACAATGTTTAAAAAAAATTAAATTTCGCATGAAAATGATTTTAAAATTTTCGGGCATCATAAATTATAATTATTTATGATAAATGACATATTTGTAACTCGAAGGCCAAAAATATGTTTAAAAATTTAAATGACTCTCTAGCGAAAAAGAACCTCAATTTGATGTCTATTTTAAATAAATATGAATCGTTCAACGATTACTCTGAAAAGGCTCCACTCACTTGAATTATATTTTTTCATTATATTCGAGAAAATGTCGCCACACTCATTTATCTCCCATTTGCCTAGAAATCACTCAAATAATTTGTTAGCCATTCTTATTTAAATTGATATCCCTTTTGAAAAAAACATTCAACAATATATGCACGACGCACGTACTCGCGCATTCCTAATGGATTGGCTATGCTCCATTCTATTTGAAAAGAGAATTTTTTTGTAAATAAATAAATTTGATAGTTAAAATATGGTTGAAACAAACATGTATTTAATCAGTCGACGATTTTTTGGAAAAAGTCATTGTATTATATCCAGAAATTATTAAACGATGTACTCCTATTAAATAATCACTACGTTAACTTAATGAACTGTCAGAGCAAAAGATATTATAAATATCAGTACTATACCATTATTTTACTAATATAAATTATGAAATTCACTTTTACTCTTATTTCGCCGTACATGTCTCATTATTATTGTCAACGTTAGACATATTAAAAAAACCTGTCAAGCACTAGTGAAACTCGCACTACGATGGTTCCGTATACATTTAGGCATTCATAAAAATTTATTGGTACATAAAATTCCTATTAGACTATTTAGAAAATTGTATTTTTTAGAACGAAAATATATTGCCTACTGTTTCTTCCAAATGCGCATGTTTAAAATAATATTTTCTTATCTGATATGACTACAAATTAACGGTTTTAGGAATATTTTTCTTTACTTGTGCTGCGAGAACTTACTTCTTACCAAATCTTATGATTCTAGGTCAACGGGAAGTATTTCCTAGGTTTTGATTTACTTGCGAAGCAACATGCTCATTAAATGACCGTATTTTTTATTGCGTTGTCTTAGAAACTTGATTTATTATAGCTCTAAGGAACCGTATATTATTTGACATTGATGTATATTATTATTTGATATATACTATTTGACATTGATTTGAATTTGATACCTTCTCGCGTTCCTGAGAAAAAGGATCTTAACAAATAGACAGACGGACAACGAAGTGAACTTATAAGATTTCCTTTTGAGGTACGGAATCCTAAAAATACAAGATTAAAAAAATATTTAATTTGGCGCTATTCATATGCACTTCGCCATTATCCATCTAAAATGGTAAGGGTTGGATTCCCGATAGAAAGTTTGAACGTTCATAAATTATTTATGATTTATTATACCTTGAGTTTGGCCGAGATACTAAATAAAATAGATGGTTATAATGTCGTAACTCATCAAGTTTAGTCTAAGAAACATTCGCTCGTGAAATTGAGTACAACACTTATTTACCACAAATACCATGATTACCACGAATACCATGATTACCACGAATACCGAAAGCTAGCCGGGGCCGAAAGTCAAACGAAGGCCATAATGGCATTTAAATGTATTATACGCACTAAATGTAATGCTTTCATATACAGTGATTAATTGTAATGCACTTTAATGATAATTTAAAAAATGATATATGTATGTCAACAAGTGTAAAAAATGATATATGTATGTCAAAAAAAACTTTCGACAATTTGTTATTAGATACTTATTTAGAATTGACATTCAACTTTTACACTACTTATGTATAGCATTTGGAAAACATTAGAGTATACATTAGAAATGGAAAAAATGTAACGTTTTTATAGTCAATAAACATTGAGACTTTGTTAATTAAGTTATGTTAACACCGTACTTTCGTCGCACTTCGCAAATAATAATTTCGTAAAAAATCATCAGTTAAAAATAGTTACAGCCAGTTAAAGATACCGTTTTATGGGCGTATGAAGTTTGCGGAACAATTGGCGGAAAAAAATTAAAAATTAATTTAATATTTTTCACAAATTACTGACGGATGGCTGTAATTAACTAAGTGGTGATGACGTAAAATAAGGGTGACCCCGTCACAACACGAATACGCATTATAAGTGAGACATAATATGTATTATACTCAGATTGTTTAATTTGAATTGAAGCCATGTCGGAACGATATCGCTGAAACAAAACATAATATTGTAGATAGGACTATAAATCACATATACTTTATTCCCCGTTCGGATATGTACCTATTCCGCAAAAACTCAAAAGTGATGAGTGAATATATATATATATATATATATATATATATATATATATATATATATATATATGTGTGTGTGTGTGTGTGTGTGTGTGTGTGTGTAAATATATATATATATATATATATATACATATAAAAAACGTAATCTTACATGGATTACGTGATATAAGTTACGTGAGTATACAGCGTAAATACGACTTTGAATATCAATAAAAAAATTATATTTTTTTATTAGGAAGTACCAAATAAATCCATTTTAAATTACGAATAAGAATATAAGAAATACGTTTACAATGCCTAAAGTTTCAAATTCGTTCGTTTACAAACATTCTCTTTTGAAATTGAATGGAGCATATTTACGTTAGCGTATGAAGTACTGGTTCTGGTTTTGTTATTAACTTGCATGCGTAATAAATTTATCATATTAAAAATAGAAATAAATGATTCATCTTCTTAATGAGAACTTAATTTATAGCGTAAACAGAATTAGTTTTTTCTTTTTAAATTATTATCGTAGATCAAATTGGCATAGCATCTTCATGAAAATATAAAAAGAGTAGAACCGTCTATCCAAACTAATCTTTTAATTCGTTATAAAAGAACATTTTACGGAAAACAGTAATTAAATAAAATAGTTATTTTTAAGTATATACTCGTAAAAAAATATCCGTATGTATGATAGTACATGTGAATGTTAAATGCTTAAAAATTCTTAACGAATTTCTGGGCTGCTAACAACATGTTTTACCACGATGCACATGTCTGTATTTATAGGCTAATATAATTTTATCTTAGATATGTATATGTAATTTATGTAAAACCTGAATAGTTCTACTGAAATGTCATATGTAAGCTACAATATGTACTTTTACAAAAAAATATGACCTAAATCAAAAACCCAGTACAATAGATGGTAAACCTCTTACGATTTCAGTTTCGTATGGTAGATTTCTAAGATTTGAGTATTTGTATTTATTTTTTTAAATAATGCAGAAATATAATTTAAAAATCAATATAATTTAAAAATGAATAAAAGAGCCAAATTTTTGAGATTCCTTTTAATTATCACAAATAAAATTTTCACATGTATAACAAAATCAATTTTTTTCTTTCATAACCATCTGTGACTTACCAGTATTGCTCATTAGTGCGGTTTCTATATATTTATATACACGAGTTCTCACAAGCAGGTATAAACGTAAGATAAATGTATTCGCATGCTTTCAATACTTCAAATCAATTTGCTATAACTCTAATTAAAATGGTCCACCAAGCCTTAATAAACATATTCAAAGGTATACTAAATCTGCCTTTCATGTCGTTCATGAATTTAGTAAAGTAAGAAGAAATAAGGAAGGTGAAATTCTGTGTGAATTCAAAAGCTATTCTAAATAGTTGGGTTGAACATTTGAATAGCTTATTAAATGTAGAATATCAGTAATCTTGTAATGCATTTAATGTACAAGGAGAGACAGTGGTTGTTTCGCCAACGATTGAAGAAATAAAACTAGCTATTAAAAAGCTAAAAGTTTAGAAAGTACCTAGACTTGATCGTTTGTCTTCGGAGCTGCTCAAGTGTGATAGTTCTGAGTTGTTTAAAAAAAATTAGGAATTGGTTATTAAAACTTGGATTGGTGAGCAGATTCCTGAAGATTGGAGCACTAGTGTCACCTGTCCTCAGAAAAAGGGATCCTCTTATCTACTCGAACTACCAAAGCATCAGTCTCCTTTGTATATCGTAAAATATTTTTTCATATATTCTCTTTGGAAGACCTTTGCCATTTGTTGACTAGCAAATCGGGAATTATCAGTGTGGCTTTAAAAGGGGTCAATCTATCTCTTGGATTCTCGAAAAGACCTTGGAATTATTTGATTATTGATTTTCGAGCGGCTTTTGATAGTGTCAATAGAGAAAAATTATTCGAAACAGTAAAGGTGCATATTCGATCCGAACTTATCAATTGCTACACTTGTAAATTCAGAGGCAATAATTCAAATTCAGGGCAACTTATCGGAACAATTACACTTCTAAACGGAGTTCGGCAGGGTGATTCACTTTCAGGTATACTTTTTAACATCGTTTTATTAAAGGTCTAAAAAACTCAGGAATTACTTAAAAGGAATATCTTCTTAAAGTCCGTTCAAATTCTTACTTATGCTGATGATGTTGTTGTGATTGCAAAATTCTTGCGACTTTGGAAGAAGCTTTTCAACTTTTTTCGTTGCTGCAAAGGCTATGAATATAAATATAAACCAAGAGAAAACAGAAAACATGTTTTCCACAACAAATTCGCACCAGATTTCTACAAATATTACTTTATGCATTTACACTTTTAATTCGGTACCGGGTTTTAAATATTTGGGATACGAAATTAATTGTCTTAATAAAATATTCTCCGAAATTAACAACAGAACTGCTGCTGCTAGTGGAGTCTTCTGTGGACTGAATAAACTTCTCAGATCACATTTTATTTCTAGGAAAAAAGGCCTGGTATACAGAGTCCTCATTAGACCAGCTTTGATCTATGACTCTAAAACATGGACTTTAACAAAATCAGATGAAGCTGATTTGGGTGTTTTTGAACGAAAAGTTTTAAGATCAACTCTTGCAGGCGTAAAGGAAAATGATGTTTGTAGAAGGAGATACAAACCAGAAATATATAAATTTTACAAAGACCCAAAATCATAAAATTTATTAAAATTAATAGACCAAATTGGGCTACTCACGTTGTTCGAATGGAGGGTTCAAACCCTCTCAAAAAGATCTTTTTGGCTAAACCGTATAGACAGAGGAAGAGGAAGACTTAAGATGAGATGGGGAGATCCGGTGAAGAAAATTTTGGGGGGTGCTGAACTGGAGAACGGTTGTCACATAGAGAGCTGCATAGAAGTCGCTTCAAAATAAAGTGTTGGTCCAACCTAGACTGTCGAGCTACTAATGATTTTCTTAAATAATGAAGAAATATAAATAAGCAAAATTTTTGAGATTCCTTTCAATTATCACACTTGAAATTAACACATGTATCAAAAAAATTGTTTTTCTTTTGTGGCCATCTGTTAAGTACCAGTATTACCCGGTAGTGCCATTTCTTTATGTTTATTTACACGATACCTCACAATCAGGTGCATACATAAGATTTATGTATTCACATGCTTACAATACTTCAAATCAATTTGCTAAGACAATAATTAAATTGGCCCATCAAGCTTTTAAATAGAGCTCATTGTACAGTGAAGCTACGGACAAAATGAACTAACATAAAATTCAAAGCTACAATTAATTCTATTTGTTTTGTTTTGCTTATTTATATTTCTTGACTAGGTAATTAATAATGACTCACTTTGAATGATTTCAATTTTGGAATTTTTAATTTACAAAAAAAATTATGATGTCATTAAAAGTTTACTATTTGCCATCTATTAAGTCATTTGATGATGCCGCACTTCCAGAATTTGCCAGGTTTTCCTTTGAATAAATTAGTAAATTCGCTTTAAATTTCTTCCGATCGATTCAACGCAAGGAATTCTGGAAAACACAGAGCAGATGATGATCGAAAATTGTATGGTTAATGGAAGAGGCAGAACAAATTATAATTAAAGGTTGCATGATTAATGTAAGACGCAGAACAGATTATAATCAAAGGTTGCATGGCTATTGTAAGACGTATAACAATTGATAATCAAAGGTTGCGTGGTCAAATTTTCTGGTCACAGGATTTCATTTGAGTTGAGCTAGTAGCTCTTTTTTCATAGCTACCAAAAGCCAGCACATATGTTTTTTTTTTTATGTAAAACCGCGATTTCGTCGTAAAATATAAGATTGTTTAGAAACTTTTTCTATCGAAAAATCTATTGACTAGTGGATGAACACGAAATCAACCCAGTCTGCATAACTCGGTTGTGTGGAGAAATATTTGTATTTCAGACATTCGATAATAACCGATTACGAAAATATATCTGATATCCTATGTATAATGGTATCACGGTAAGAACATCCAGCTTACAAATCAAATCAAAATAGGGGCCTTAATTGAATCATTACTTATTAGGTAAAATAATACTTATATTTTTAATAGCTGTACCTGCGACTTCGTTCACGTTTAATTCACTAATGATTTATTGTTTTATAATAACAGTCATACGTAAAAATATTTAATATTTAAAAATAACAACATTGCAGGAATCACTATTGCAAATAAAAATCGATCGGCCGCTGGGAATTCTTCGTCACGTCTTCGGCGTATTATGCGACCGCACTAATCATGACACCACGGTTGACCCAACAAAAATGAAACCATTACGACTATTAATTATTTTTATCTCTATTATTGTTTTTTTTTTATTTATTTACACCCTCTATGGGCATAAATTTTACTAAAAACGTTAATAGATGGCTTTAGAAGTACCAAATCGTAATACATCTATAGCCATAAAATTTATTTTTGTACATATTTTTTATGAAATCGTAATATATCTATGAGCATAAAGTTTACTAAAAGTGCTAATAGATGGTATTGGTGGGGCATTGGTGGATAGTACCAATATCAAAATATTCACCAATATCCAGATAAAAAGATCATGTATGTTTCTCAAATGTATAAAATATTATAGTTCTAAATTTCAGTAGATTGAAAAACAAATTAACACACAGATAGAAAAAATTCTAATAAGGGGTTTCCTGGCTTCTAAATTATTATTCTAAATCAATCACCCTTTTTAAAATATTTTCGAAGTACACAATTCATTCTGCCACAATTTTATTAACAAGCATAGATTCCTTTAATAACCGTATTATATATTTCCTGTAAGTAACCTTTAAGTAAAGTATAATGAAGTCATAATTTATAATAAATTCGTTTTGATTAAATTTTTCGTGTCAACTCCATAAAAATCTTTATAAACGAGTCCAAATTTTAATACCAAATTATCTTTCAACATACAACATCACAAAACTTCATGTCAAATAAAATTCTAATATCAAAAAGGACACATTTTATTTAAATACTGATGAATAATACACAAAGTTTTAACTTTGAGTGAGTTAAGTTGTAATAAAATAGACAAATTGTTTGCAATAAAACTGGGCGGCCGGGTAGTTCACTGAATATAACCAGACAGGGAACAAGTTATCGTAGTTATAAACATCAGTCATCAGCGTCACAAATATATATATATATATATATATATATATATATATATATATATATATATATATATATATATATATATATATATATATATATATATGCCCATGCCGTTGTTCTGTGTAAACGTTTTGTACCCTAGCTTCTTACAATCATGACGTTATCGCTATTTATTTTGTAGTTATCATTTGTTCAATTTAACTGATTCTCATAAGTTTTTTGGTAGTTCTAATTAGATTTGCCCTCTCATTAAGCAGTTAAGGTAAAAATAAAAGTGAAAAAAATTTCCTTTGTTACATCATATAATAACTTTAGAAATTGTTTACCTTTTTTGTCATTATTCTTTTGTGGTCGAATGGCTATTTTGTAAGTAGTAATATTTTCCCTTAGTAATATATTGCAACTAATCAGTTCGTTCAGTAAATGACTGCAAATAATTTAGGTTTCTAAATACCAATTAATCTTGAAATGTAAAAATTTGTCACTTTTCTTCCTTATTTATCTTTATGTCACTCTACCACTTTGGAATTACTAAACAAACATTTTAAAAGATAGTAGGACTGTTCAACGTAATACGTACCAAAAGAAACGACTTTATATCCCATCTTTTTTCCGAACTACCTGACTAAATCGTATCCGCATATGTACAGTTAATAATCACTAAATATCGATATTTTTTTAATACATTTGACAAATTTGACGACAACTTTTACGATTTATAAATAATTTAAACAGTTCGACGAAACAAAACCGAATGCTCGCCGAAATGCAATATAGTATTCTATGGTTTTTGTAAACTGAACTAAAATCTATATAAATCGATTTTAGTATGCATCTTATTGACGACAAATAATATAATATAATCCATTTACAAATCTTCGTTGTCAGAAGTCTACAATTGTCTGCATATTATGGAAGTACGAGATAGTTTTTTCAACTTTATTCATTGTTAGAACTCTTTTCAGTGAAAATACGTCAGTTTCGTGTGTAAAGTGTTAATCAAAACATAAAATAAAATTAGATAAATATCTTACTGCAAACATAAATGTAACCACTTCCTCCCTTATGTCTTCATCACATATTTTAGACCCGTCACTGCTTTCGGAAAAGAGTAGCGTATCCAAAAAGGTCAACCTCCTGATACCTTCGTTAAACAGAATAAAACAATTTATGACGTATATTTCTTATACAACTCTCAATCATTGTTTCTCCAACACATACCGACACTACCGTCGTTGACAACACGCAGTTGACTCTTGACACCTTCCTTCTCCAACAGTTCTCGACGTTCCTTAATAATTTTATTTGCGAAGCTGTGTATCGCCGTCAAATGCTGTTGGTTCCATATGTCGATGTTAATTTAAACAATGCTTCGGGTCTTAAAAATAAATTGGTAAACCGCTTAAAAATTATATATGATATTCTGCAACAAATTTATTTTCACAAGTAATGTTATCGTATCGTGATTTATTAAAAATATTTGTGAATTATTATATAAAACATCTTTCTCTACAACATTGTCTTTTTATCTAAATAAATTTAATACTGATATTTTCTATTAAAAAATTATTTTGGTTAAACTCAATATATCTCAATTAATTTCAAAACTGTGGATATCAATTAATTTCAAAACTAAATAAGAAGCAACAAATGTTTTGAAGGTAATTTTTACTTCCTGGTGGAAATTACTTTCCCTCGTGAAAAAATCGTTCAAATTGTGAAAAAGTTAAAATTGATTTAGGGAGCTGCTGAGTACGGTCAAAAGCGTTCTTCCAGCAACACTACCAATATCATTTTAAAATTATCTGTTTGACGTTGTTACAGAGTAGTGATGAAGTAAAACAATTGACCAGCATCAATTCTGTGATTATGAGGTTCTCTATTGAAGCTTGCAACTATTAACCACACACATAAGCAATAACTGTTGCGCCTGGTCATATAGAATTGTTATAATAATTCAAGCACAGAGCCATCAATATCAACATGACTTTCTTTTGGCTGATTATGAACACTGAACTAAACACCAGATCACATAAGAGAGATTATTAGTAAATAATGCAAAGTTGAAAACACTGCGAAGTGGATGATCTAATCTCAATGCAGCTCTCATTTGCAAATTAGTATTTAAGCATGCCTTACATTGCCCACATATTTTATTCCTCGTGTTCTTTCCGCCATTTATAAAAATTTACGGTTATTTAAGTGCAGTTTTAATGAGTAGAGCATGGAGTGAATTTCAATTGTCTATAGAGCTATTCATTTTCGTAAAAGATGTGAAAGTACGAGTGATGATTTACGACTGAAATATCGATTGACTAGCAAAGCTTGGATCGATTTTCTTGATACAGATTATCAAGCAACGTTTTAAGAGATATCATTTGCTACAAAAAATTATAAAATCTGTATTCTTAATTAAAAAAAGATTTCTTGGAAAGTTTCAGCTCGACCTGACTCGCAGTATTCTATCGTTAAATAGAAGAAAAAACGTCGGGATATTACAACACTGTTATTAAATAAATGTTTACTGTTGAAAATGAGACTTGAAGCGTGGATTAGAGATGAATTTTCAGTCAAACGAATGCTCTGCATTCCGTACTATCCGTGAATAGAAAAAAAGTCGAGCGCTATTAAAAAGCCGTCAAGCAACTATGATCTTCGCTTATGATTACCAAGGTGAATAATAGAATTTTGTGTGGAACAAGTCTGACAGCGTATTAGGGTATTCGTATGTTTTATCGCAAAAATTGAACAAACCAATGCGCAAAAACAGATTTGACTTCTTCAACCTTTTAAACGAATTTGTTAAATCACTACGAGTAGAAAGTGTTAACTCATATGTTATAAATTCTAGACATGAATCTATCGGACTATAACTTATTGACCAAAAATTAAAAGAGCCCATGTTTGGACTTTTTTTTCATAACAGATAATTGAGAAGTAGAGAGCGACATAAATGGACTGCAAAATGATACTACCTAATAGTAAATACTGTACATTATGTGAATAAAATATGGAAAGTAGAAAGTATCAGTTAGATCGCCGACAACTCAAAAAGGTGGACTTATTAAATAGTTTCTTTCTAGCTATCTTGTAAAAAGATATGTTCACTTGCCGTAATTTTAGAAAATATTTCACATAGACCTTTTTAAATCACAATTAGGCACTATTTAAACGTTAATTACCATAATTGAGTCGTTTAAAGATTTAATATAGAACGAAAGTCTAATAAATAGATAATTACTAACATAATATGTTTACGAATATTACTGATATTGAATATGTACATGGTGTAACAGCGGACCTATATAAAAAAAAAATATCCTTCGTCCTGTAGATTATTATCTCATTCCCCATATTTGACTAGCAACCGTTAAAATTTTGAAACATATTAATCGTGTAGATGTAATTATATGATTCTGCACACATTTGTTAATCAAAAAGCAAATATTGAAAATACCATAAATATTATCTTGTGCGTACATTTATTGATTATGTACATAAATTTTCACATGGTTTTGGAGCTTATTTTTTCTTTCTCTTTATTATTTCTTTCTCTTTTCTTTACAATTCTAACTAACAATATGTATTCCTTCTATTAGAATCTTATTATCTTACCTTGCAGTTGTCAGAAAAGGGAAAACGACTGTGTACATTGGAACACGTTCTTTGCGATAAAAATAATTTCTCTATTTTTGTTACAACTTTCCTCACACGAAGTTAAAATTTCTAAATATTAAACATCGCTAACCAAATAAAATGTCCCTTCTCTTCCTCTGAAATTATAATTTATAAAATCTGAAATTATAATTAAATAAGTCCCTTCCAAAATTATAATTTATTTAGTGAATGATAAATGAATTATTATGCTATATGAAATTTTGTGATGTAGTATGTTAAAAGAAATATGGCCGACACTTGATTTTTTATGAATTCGGAATACAAAACCGAAAACTTTTAACAAAATGAATCTGTTATAACTATAACTTCATTGTGCGTAAGATTATTTAAAGGAATAAAAATACAAGTATTGGTTTACCTAACATTCGTCTCTTATGCATAATCCAGTTCAAATCTGCTGAATTCGAGATGTGCAGCATCCCCAAAAATGGATCAAGATATGTTTTGAGATAAAAACCATTCTCTCTAAGTGTATAAGGATGTTTGTAATATTGACTGGAAATGATAAACCGCTGGAAGTCGGATCAACTTTGGTGCTAAAGAGTTTCAATGGAATGGTTTGGTGCTAAAGAGTTTGAGCATTAAACAACGTCAGTAATCTTAAGTACGAAGTTTAATTTCTCTTTTCAAAATAATTTTTCAACCAATTAGTAACGGTCACATGGAACTTTCAACGAACTACTAACTTAGGATTTCATGGATGGATTACTCCGATTGTATTTTTTCTAAAAACAATTGTAAATTATACCTGCAGAAATTTTAGAAGAACGTCATAGTGTGGTGCATTACCTTGGGTAAAAGAGGAGGTGACGTATCAAATATGAGACTCGCTTCATTTAATACCCAATTTTATTATAATTATATCGAAAGACATGTTTTATATTAATATAGGATATAAAAAACCCGCCGCTTTTTAAATCACCGAGAAAGGATTTGGCGAAATCCTTTTTAGTGAATGTTTGTAACTTAAAAGGAGGCACCGTGGAATACCAGATTTCAAGAACCTGTTTTGGCTGTCGTCTTTCCTCTATGGAATTTGATAAAATGATGAAACATTTATTTATTTGATTAAAAGCGGTTGATTGTATATGTATGTATGTACATACATATATATATATATATATATATATATATATATATATATATATATATATATATATATATATATATATATGTATACGCATTCATTATATGAAAGTAGAAGTGCAATAAAACGTGTAAACATAAAAATTAAATATGATTTGCCGCACTTTTTGCATTTTATTAATTATTAACTGCTTGTTAATTAATATTCTAAATTACCCTCACAATACATAGGGATAAGTCCCTATGTATTGTCAGGGTAATTTAGAATAAATGGATATTTGTTAATATAAATCCTCCTTTCAATAATATTATATTGTGTTTTGGACAATTAATATTTAAGTTTAGCTTCTTAGGTACATAAGTACGTATTTGATGAAAAAAATATGTTGATATGTATACTTTTTTTCTTTATTTTTTTCATTATTACAAGAGATTGTTAAAGAAAACATATGTTCGGCATGCACTACCAACGTACATCTTTTTCCAATAACGAGCTTTTAGTGAAATATTTAACAAACAAATTCATTCATAACAATAATATTAGAATTATCAGAAAAAAACAATAAAACCAATGACAATAATAACACTAATATTAAAACATTACACGTACCAACAAGCCAACAATTGTACTGATTATACAAGGAGGGAAAGAACCCTTCAATAAAGATTTGAAAATGAATTTAAAGATGGATAAATATTAAATCAATAACGTTGTTAGAGGCCATCGTAATAAAACACAATTATAGCAAGTTTCCGTAGAAAACGACGCAATCAGTAACAGGAACATAAACTAAACATACAGATGCCGAAGATCCATGCGGGTCTTCTACATGGATCATTCAAAATAAAGGACGACGACAATTTAAACATTTTTATGAAATTAACCATTCGAATAAGAGCGAGAAATAGAGTTAAAGAAATCAACACTCATATAATTTATATTCTCTTCGTTTGGTGCTATCAACTAGTCTAACACGTACATACCTAAGTGCTTTAAGCCCACTGACGCAACTACAATAGCCAAAAACATGCATAACATTCACTCGGTCAAAGAATGTTTTAAATTCCGAAATCGACTACGTAGAAGCGGATAAATAGATTTAAAAAACTTACGTTTCGTTAATAGAAAACCTACATATACATTTTATCAACAAAACCAGCAACTGTTCTCCGCATAAACTGATTACCACTCTAAAAACTTCAGAAACTACCTTTAACTTAAACAATAAATATTACTTGCATACAGCGTACAATATGCAGCAACACAGTAACAAAAAGTCGGCAGATGGAAACAAATCATAATCAAATTCGAAGCGTACACTGCTTGGTTAACGAAAGACAATATTCTTGAAGACACAAAAGGTTTTATGCCTGCTATCAAATCAAGGATGAAACAAAAACGAATATAGACAATGCACAAGACGATAGATGCAAATTATATACATAAACAACTGAATAATATATCACACTAGCTGAGCCTACGACTTCGTTCGCGTGTAATTAGAAAAAAATATTTTTTTGTTTTTTTCCCTTATATGTTGCTGCTTGGTATATACCATTACCAACAAAATTTCGTCAAAATCCGTCCAGTATACGTTGCCTAATAACCGTACAAATTAACATATAGGTAGATAGACAAAAATTCTAAAAAAAATTGTCTTTCTTCTATTGTCATGCTAAACGCTGTTCACATTTTTAAAAATATTTTCAATGTAAAGAACAAACTCCGTTACGATTTTATTATTTGAAATAGATAACCGAAGTTACTGTATTAACCAGTAAGTAAAGTGTACAATATTAACTAGTAAAGAAAATGTAAATAGACATGACAACAAATGATTTCATGAAAAAGTTGCACTGAAATGAAAAATAATCACACAGGCAGAAAATCGTGGGAAAGCATAAAGTTAAAATATAATGGAATCGCGATATTATAGTCCACCAAACCATATCTAATTATGGGTTTCAACCCTAACGCTAGAAACTTCTAAATAAGAGAATTGGTTTAATTAACAGATATTTAAACAGTAAATTTATTAAAACGATCTAAATAAAATTTGATTAATAATGAAAATAATTTATATTTATAGTATTTAATATTTAATAAATGATAAAATAATAATTTATAATGCAAATAAATATATACCAAATTAGATACAGTCTGGCAGATGACTAACTTACAATAGAAAGCCAGCAAAAAAATAGTTTGACATACGCTTGTATACACGCAAACGCTAATAATTTTATCAAAAGTGTCGTTCGAAATCTTATACTTTTTTCGAGCAAGCTCTCATTCGCCAAGCGTGCAGCGTGCCATGAGGAATTTCGTTTCAAAACTTGGCAATGCAATTCTTCGTTTCCGTATAATATTAGGTACGCTTAGGAGAAGACACAATGGGAGTGCAGCACATACTTACATACAGATAAGAAATTGTTCTGAAAAGAACATACATATCCGACAATCGAATAATAGGAATAATCGAGCATCGACAGACGCTGTTCGATGCCTACTTACGAGCGGCCGTCCCAAGCGACACGCTGCCATCAATTTGCCCAGCACGGTCGCATGGTCCGGGATATCCACTTCTTCCGCAATAGATGGCGCAGACAGCGTAGCGTGCGTGACAGATATATTTATAGATAGGCGAGTGGGCTACATGTGAACCCCACACCTGCCATCTGCTACGTTTTGTCTCCTTCATTGTATACCTAGTCAGAGTCATTGTCATATTCATAGTTTTGTTCAATATTGGTAAATAAAGCACACTCAATCACGCCAATTAGCACCAAAATTATTCAAAAATAAAAAAAAACCATACCATAAATAATTAATTCCACTACCGATATATAAGTCAGGCACAAACCAGATGAATTAAGACAAAAAATGTAAACAACACATTTTTAACAATAATTAAATTAGTACTAAAAATAAAACATCAATTCAACGTATACAGAAATACAGTGTAACTAACATTATTCCCGTACAGCATAACAAACAAAGGTACCCCGGAGCGCAAACACGTGATGAATGCCCGAATGTTTGACTTCAATCTTGGATGTAGAAGAGATGTTCGTCAGCTGGGTCATCGGCCATACAGCCTGATCTATATATATGTATATATATATATATATATATATATATATATATATATATAGATATATTTATATATATATATATATATATATATATATATATATTAGCGATTTATTTAAGAACCGTAAATTACGCCGCATCTATTTCGATACATCGTAATTAACTGAGTGAGAATTTGTTTATGTTGTTAAACCTGGCCGTCTTAAGCCATATTATGAACGCCAGGTAAAGACAGATATTCCATACGATCCAAGGATAGTTAGATAATTATAATTATTTATTTTATGCACATGTCAATATCGTTGAAGATTGTTAACATCGCCAGATCGTTTACGTATTTAAGTAAAAAAAACGATTGTGCTTTAGACCACACGACTGAAGTAAAACTTCAAATTTACAAAATATGAACTTTGAAATGAATTTACAATATTATTCACTTTAAACGTAGAATATTTAATGTATTGAACAAAATAATAATTTATAAAATTGTTCAAGAACGAAATGAAATTACAAAATAATCAAAAAATCACTGTTCGCGTAACGCTAGCAAACTCGCATATATATATATATATATATATATATATATATATATATATATATACTAGCGTGACCCGTGCGAAGTCTTCGCATTATTTATTCCATTATGAAGCTCAGATGACAGATCAAACAAATATTTTACTAAAATTGACATATAGAGGCGCAAGTATCGAAAGCATTGAGCTAAAGCGCCACTTTATTTATACGTGAGTGGATTTGAAATTAAACAAAAATTTTACCGACCGTCAATCATATTGACGTTGAGCCGTTAGATGGCAGCATTGCTGTTTTGTGTATATAATTTTAATAATTAATTAATTTGCAAAAACAATAGCAATCATAAATTGTTTAGTTGTGGATGCCGGTAGAGCAAGCAATTATCTATAAAATGATATATAATTTATGTGGATTAGTTTTTCTAAAAAGGGAGTGTAACATCTTAACCTTAGCGTATTAATATATATGATGATGATGATGATGATATATATATGTGACATTTCCTTTTTCTCTTCCTCTCATAGTCAGTGCCATATATATAATATATATATATATATATATATATATATATATATATATATATAAATATATGTATCTCTCTCTCTTGTCCTTACAGTAATATACGAAACGTAACTCTCTCTCTTTCTGTCTTCACTAACTTATATCTCCCTCTCAACTTCCGTTCGCTTCGCCCGATCATACTTTTCGTAACGCTCTCGTCACGCATTCGCCAGTTTACTCCCCAAGTCAAGCGTGCGTAAAGAAGTTTTACTTCAAAAATTGATCCATTAGAAGCTATTTCATCGAAGAACGATCTTTTGTCAATCAATTTTTTCGGTACTTGAGATTGATTTTCTTGGAAAGATCAGCATTCCTAATTCGCTGCGTTAACTTGCTTTTATTTGTTTCTACTGTACACGTCACAACAAGTCTTTCATATTTGTTCATTCACATCACTTTTGCAAAAACGTTTGATGCCCACGAATGTATTATTATTATTATACCGTAATATGAGTCATTATGATTGAAAGATTACATTTTAGGCAGCATGTACCACTACATTAATATCACTAACATTGCGCAATGCATTTGCAAAAAAATATTACAATTTTTATTGACGGGAAATGCATTGTGTCGGTGCACATCGGTGTAAAGCCGGCGAATTACAAAGAGAATTTAAGTGCGGACTACCAAGGATCGACACTATTATAAAGTCGGTTGACAATAACAGAAAAACAGTTGTTTCTAACTCCCAACCACAGAGTACATCACTAACAATCGAGTCGAGCAGTCGTCCAACGTCGGCAGTTTCACTGCGGCTTCTTATCATTCGCGAAGTCGAGTTCTTGTCGTGCGCGAAGTCATAATCATTCCTCAAAATTATTAGTGTAAATTACAAACTAAAGGTTCCAATCTTCATCATTATAAAACAGTCCAATCTTCATCATTATTAAACTTTAAGTAATAAGCTTTCAAAATTTGTTTTTCTATGCAGAGTCAGCTAGATGGTGACTATTTTAAGTTCATTAATGGTGTTAATTACAAAACTTTAACAAAAATGTCATTCCGACATTAAATACAAATACGTAATATTTTGATACGGTGACGCACGGTGTGCTTTACGTTTATACCGCAATAGATATCCAAACGATAGACATCCGTTAAAAACCTATCCACATTGCCGATATCTTTCAAAGATTTAGGAATACTACAGACATTAGCGGGCTACGATAAAATTTATTTTCCGAGCCTCACCCTTTGTAGCTGACAACTTTTTCTTCTTTCGTCCCTAGCTGAGGACCAGTGGAAGAATGCGGTTCCCCAATCAATTGCTGTTGGTGCTGTACGATTCAGAGTTTCGTTGTCAGTCTTCTTCCATAATTGGCGATTATTGGCGACGATTTAACTTTCCCCGGGAGTCAAACGTTGGTTCTGCAGATCTTCTATAATGTGATTAGTCCATATTTCAGCATCTAGGACCGATTTATGTTGGAACGTCCACTTTATTACGGTATTCGATTGCTCAATTTGATTGCGATTGTACCAGAGAATCATTTGTTTGTGATGAGTAAGAATAAGCTTCTTGAAATGCTTCATCATTACATATTGTAGAGTCACTAAATTTGTTAATTGTCTTGTTATCCTTAATTAAATGTATAGGTATATAATTGTAATGTGTCTGTAACAGTTTGTTAATAATGAAATAGTATAGAAAATAACAAAAAAAAACAATTATAAATACGAGCTATTTATACAGGAAACGAATGGAGGGTAAAAATATTGTATGTTGCATAGAAAATATTAGGGTCGAGGTGACAAAAGAAGCCTAAGATGAACGGTCGGTTGGATGTTAAATTAAACTGAAAGTATAGCGGTACCAATATGACGATTGTGGCTGATAAGATTGCGAGCATGATAGTAAATCACTACTAAGCAGTTATCCTGATTACGCTGTAGTCCACTCACCCAGGGACTCAGTAGTCTCCTTAATCGCACTCAGACACTGCTACTTTTCATTTCACACTCACTCAATTTGCACTCAATTGTTTACATTATGTGACTCTCCTAATTATGTGACTCCAAATCCATTTACCAAGTGAGTAAATAATGTGTCATCAGTAAATAGTGATGCGGTTTTCATACCTTGGCTTATGTCTGACAAAATAATTTTCCGAATATCATTTGGCTGAGATTTCATGAAATGAGTTCGTGATCGAGCAGGTTACGACTTTCTCCTAGAAAATCCTATGTTAATTAAATATGAAACTGAGCGCTACATTGAAATATATCATATGACATCTCACAAAATTGGAAGAGCAGAAGCGTCTTATTCATTTCACATATGTAATATGTAAACACTAAACCCACATGATTATAACAAAGTGCATTGGTTACTATAACAGGATTTTAGGAATGGAGGTTTTTGAACAACGATTTGTTATACCGTTATTTGGACAGACCAAACACAGTTAGTAAAGACTTACGAAAAATTTATTACAGCAACTCTCACTGACTATATTAATGACTGGCCTCTGCGGAATATTATTAAAAACAAAAGCAAAAATTGCAAATTTCGTTTTTTGTTTGGTTCATAGTTTTCCATAGATTTCGAACGCTATCAATCGTAAATCGGTGTACAGATGGTAACCAAAATCTTCGTCGTTCATTTAATTTAAAGAATGCTCTTATATGTTTATTTCACCAATTAATCATTGCTTAGGTGTATCACGTTGATCACAAGGTGTTTTGATGGTGCGGCAAGGTCCCGGATTCGATTCCCTGCCGTTCATCGAACGGCGCTGGACTGAATTTTGATATCGTTAGTTAAAACGCAACAAACCAGTGATGAACTACTTTTTAAAAAAGATACTAGAAGATTGGTAAGTGTAATGCAAGCATTATGTTAATTTAATCATTCTTTTAATAATAAACTTTTTCTACCATTGTTGTTTTCACGTCACAATTATTATAACTAAAGTCTTTATATAGGCTGGAATTTTGATAAATATTAAAAAAAAATAAAGTTTAATGTGTCATAAGGATTTCATGTTGTATTAAAATATATAACCTTTCGGATTTTAAATAATGTTCATCAATATGAATGTATTTTGTTCTACGACCCTAGTAATATTCAATAATTATTTTCGTTTCTTCTTAATAGAGTTTCTGCTTTACTTAAATAGTAACATGATCGTCGAGTTATTCGCTACAAAAAAAAATTACTTTTGTATTTGTTTCTTGACGTAATGTGGTAGTATCAGAAGCACATCGCAATCGCATATTGGTGTAATGAAATGACCATGAAGTAGCTCCAGACAAAACAGGCCACCTATCCTAATAGCTTACATCCGTGCATATTCTAAGCCTGCTTTGGAATCTTCATCAAATTACTTGAGTTTATAATAAATCTTTGTCTAAATTCTGAAATTTATTCATGGAAGATTCTCCGAAGAAGTAACCTCTATTCTCGAGTCTAATTTCCGGTTCAGTACAACAAATTATAAATCTATAACAGTATTATCTATATTTGCTAAACTTATGCAGAATCATCTGCATTAGCGTATCTATTTGCAACACATATCTCACTAATTTTGTGGTTTATATGGCTAGGTGTTTGGATAGGTGGCGATAGAGAAATATAGCCTACTTTTATTTTAAAAAGATATATGACCGAGTCGACAGCAATATTTTTCTAGTAAAGTTATTAGGCCGGATAATAATTCCATTCTAGAAAAATATTCCGCCTTTTACTTTTGGACTCGTGAACAATAGGTACAGCTCGGAGTCAACCAAGGCAGTGATTTAGAGAAGCTTTTGTTTCTCATTATGTTAAATTATTTACCCTCTATTGACAACGCTGATCATTGCCTTCTGTTTGCCAATAATTTGAACCTGTATTGAGCATAAACAACCAATCAATAAAATGTGAACATTTCTATTTTAATGTAAACAAATGTGCAATGATGACGTATTCCCGTTTACCTGTTCCAATTTTTGAAGTTATACTTCTTTAGGCGAGTTATGAAAAAATGATGAGAGTGAAATTTTAAAATTCGTCACACAAAAGTTACAGTATGAAGTTGCAGTTATTGAGACTATATATTAATACCAATAATTTGTACGAAACTTACGTTGGGGGCGTAGCTCAGATGGTAGAGCGCTCGCTTAGCATGTGAGAGGTACCGAGATCGATACCCGGCGCCTCCAAGACAAGTTTTTTATTTTTAGATTCTGCATTTTATTTGTCTTTCGAATAATTTAAAAATGTTTGATGTCATTAATTGTGATTCTTTATTTATATTACTAATAAATCTAATATCCAAGTTTCACAGATAAATACTTATACAGAGAGGCAGATGATATTTAAAAACAATATCACCATTTGATGCAGATTTACTTGATGATGATTTTAATTTATGCAGATAATAGATAAAAACAATATTACCATAAGGCATTTAGCTTTATGGTAATATTGTTTTTATCTTTATTTTGTATTCACTTTTCATACAGAATTAAAATATCAATTAGTTTATAATTTCCTTACATCAGCGCAGCGCCATCTTTTGATAGATATTATTATTAATTTCACGTAACAAAAATACTTCAAGTATATAATATTGACGCAGTGAGCCGCTTTTTCATTTGAATTTATTGGATAAAAAAATATAAGTGCGATTTATATATGTGCTGATAAATTAT
This sequence comes from Druceiella hillmani, assembly GCA_039881145.1. Taxonomy (NCBI): domain Eukaryota; kingdom Metazoa; phylum Arthropoda; class Insecta; order Lepidoptera; family Hepialidae; genus Druceiella; species Druceiella hillmani. The sequence goes on along the minus strand of JAYKKI010000017.1, from coordinate 41,187,885 downwards.
ATTCAGTAGTGATTTAAATTCAATATTTTGATTAATATATTTACTATTCGTAAATATTAGTGAAAAAATTGTGTTTATAGACTTTTTCAAGTGCTCCAATATAATTGAGGTTATCTATCCGTATGTATTATTTAATGATGCCAAAGAAGTATAACTTCTCACGCGCGTACATAAGTACACGCACCCTTTTTTTTGTCCAATCAGGAGCTAATAGAACTACACTTGAAATGGTTTCATCCATGTGGTACCTCGGTGTAATTGTGGCCAATAACCTCATATATCACGGTCGTATCAACCAAACCTGTCAAAGGGTCCAAAGGGTATAAAGATTATTTATGTGGCATTCCCACTATTTTCATGCTAACGATTGTACTGCAGCTTTGTTTAATTCTCTATTCTAAAACATTCTCGAAACTAATGGTGTAATATGATCTCCGTTTGGGGAACTAACAAAAAATTCCTTGTGGATAACAATATGTGTTAAATAATAACAAAGCATTGATTCAGAATATTGCCGTGCAACTCAAGTAATTCAACGTCAATGAGACATAATATATTTCTGGAAAGCCTTTCGCCAACCTGTCTAAATATTTTGCTGCAACTAAGCTGCAAGCAAAAGTGCGGAAAATACCAACACTATAGAAAACAAATGACGTAAGCGTTGCGGACTACCGCTCATGTGTGCTTTAGCCAAGACCTCGTCCCAACTCAGATCATCGTCTAACAGTCATATCCGATAAGTAGTCTGGTAAGTGAGATATCTAACTTCACCAACTGTTCTCACATGAGGAAAAAAAGTTGGTCTCCCACAATATACAGAAGCACTAGCCATAGTTATTTGGGTGCAATTGACCTCTCTTTTTCTAAACGTAATATGTTGATTCTTTGTACTATGTCTACAGTAGTATCCTGAATAATTCGTTAGTTTCACAAAGCTGGAAAATAAATTGGTCTGTCTTGAGCACTACCTTCAAGCTTAGCATTTAGAACAAATATACGAGTACTTCATTGGAATTTTTGTAATGAAATATCGTTTCAAAACATAAATAAGTTTGCAAAATAATGCTTCTAATATTTAGAGTTGTTGCCAAATCTAAGGTTGCTCTTATTTCTACGAGTACTATGTGTGTGAGCGTACATGTACATGCAAGAGATGAAGGTTGACTTAACACCAGTCCTGAAATCTTGAAAAGTAGCAATAATCTGCAATCAATTTTTGGAAACAATATTTTACGACAAAATTTACTACTCATATTTTTTGCTTTCAAGAGCGTTATTGAAGTCAGTTCAACTTATTTGTTAACAGTTTTATGGTGCTACTTAGTTGTAGAACCTCAAATGACTAAACAAGATTTATACTAAAACGTATAAATGTGAGACGAATCAGTTCCTAACGACACGCCGTTCACGATGTATAGTTTGAATTTCGGGTCCGATTCGTGCTGCAGAAAGTTCAAGCAATAACCAATTTTTTTTATTAGTAAAAATCCAATTTTTTTCTAATAGTAAAAAAACACCATTATTAGTAAAAATCTTTGGTAATAGCCCACCTGAAGACCTTGTAATACAACGAAACCTAGGTCGTGGTAAAGAACTTAAAGAAAGTGGCAATAATACTACAACACGTAGTTTCATTTCATTGTGAATAATGAATTTCTACAAAATTAACGCTAAATATATTAAACCATTTTAGTATCAAGCGTAATGTAATATTTACGTTAATGATTATTGATTAAATCATTAACGTAAATATTTACATAAAAACATTATGAATGTGTTCGATAGGCTCTGGATTCAATACTTTTCCGAGAAGTTTGTCGAACATTTAACATAAATTTTAAAACATGTTGGTTATCCGATACAGAACGAATGTTTTATTATAGTCCATTCAATTTCAAGATGGAATGTTTACAATTTAAAATTTGACAGTTAAATTATGGTTGGCACAAACATAATATTCGATCAGCTGACAACTATTTATAAAATTCATTGCATTATTCCCGGAGTATTATTAAAGTATATACATAATCAAAATATTAACTTCAGAAAGTTTCACTATAAACAATGTTATAAATACAAGGATTACACCATTATTTTATTGATACGAATTCTAAAATTTTACACGGTAAAAATGGACAACCCTCCATTTTTTTGCGAAATAGTCAGGCGTTTCAAACATTTTGTGAAAATAATCAAAATCTCGACGCTGAAAAAATCTAGACCATATATGCTATTCATTAATTTTATAAGGCGTTAGAGTGAGATAGCTACAATGTGTCAGCTTACGCTGCCATATTTCTAGATTTGATTACCTTATATTCAGATATATTTATGGTATATTTGGCGTATAGATAATTAAACAAACATTGTGACATGTTATTTTCTTTTCAAATAAATGTTGGTACAAAAATAGTTTTCAATGTAGTCTACAAATGATATATGCAATTTACGATAATGTTTTTTTAAAAGCTTTAATATTAAAATCCATTACAAATTGGCCACTCATTTAAGGATAAGATGGCCATTTAATTTCCGGCTCATTTTTCCTCTCCCTTTGCCTTTTCCGTTACTTTTTTCTTTTTTCTCGTGCAAGTTCTTCTTTTCCGTTTCATGTTTCTTCATTTTCTTGCCACAAGAATTACAATAACTGTTGAATGGAGTGCAATTTACATGCGGCCATAATTTACAAACAATGCATAGCAGCTAATCTTCTATTTTTTCAGTTTCGTAATAATTTTCAATCCATTCCACGCATCATATATATTATTTTTGGGACCGCATTTTTCACCGGCTAATTCTATCATTTCTTCCTCAGAACTTGAATGTAATTTCATTTTTTGCTTTTCAATGTTAAGAGTTTTCTTCATAATCTTTTTATTTTTACTTTCTCTTTTTTTCTGTAATGTAATCTAGGGATGCGAGTACCTTTGCTACTTGCTTGCACATGCTTCCGAATCCTATTAAGCAGTTCTACAATTGGGTACATATCAGCATCCTCATTAGATTTTTGTGTCAAAGGCACTGTTGGCGGTAGTTCTTCTTGAACCCGCTTAGACGTAAGATCCTCAAGTATCATTGAAATCTCTTCAATAACTCTGTTATTTTTATTATTATTATGTAAGCATACTCTGGAAAGTATAACCTGGAATCTAAATTTAGCGCCATTTATGAATTTGTTATTCGATTTGAGGTTACGTTATCTATGGATTATTGTATTCAACGAAAAATAGTAAAAATATAATAAATTTTATAAATATTAACACTACAACATCAAATATCAATATACTAAACAAACCTGAAGTAAATTCAAACTTTGAAGATAAAGAATGATTTTTAATTGTTTTTAATATAACAACGTATACGACAAAGTACATGTTCAGGTAGCAGCCGCTCACTAGATTTAGCTACGACATCTAGAGTAAAACCAGTGAAATTTTTAAAAATTGAGCGAAAAAATAAAATAAATTTTTTTTTTCTGGTTTTGCTTAGGAATTTTGAAGGACAGTTCGTGAAAAAAAAATAAAAATTTATTTTATTTTTTCGCTCAATTTTTGGCGGATGGCTGTAGTTGATTAAGAGCAATTTGAATACATATGCACTAGCGACACAATACGATCTGTATGAATTGTTCGAGCGAGACAGATATATGTTATATTCAATTTTTTTATTATCGATAAATACTACGTCGGAACGGTACCGCGAAAAAAAATGTAATATATACACTACAAGTCAAAGCGTTATGACAATGTTTACTGCACATTATGTCATTAACTTTTATTATATGTATGTTTAGTAAAACTAAATTATTAGTTTTTGTTTTGAGGACAACCAATGCGGATCCGTATAATCATCCGTCAGTCTTATCTGTTCCACAAACACGAAACTTCATAATGGTATTGAAGAAGCCATATATAAATGTACATAGAACAAATAAATTTGAAATAATCCGAGCGCACAACTAGTATAATTATTTGCAATACTCATTATTTATATTATCACAATTCTTATGTCAAAGTGCTTATAGATTCAGGAGACCAATTAATTTTTTTTGTTCACGGTGTATTCGCGTGTATGCCAACTTTTAGCGCGCACCGCTAGCAAAGAGAACAACATGACGGCGAGGCGGGATGTTCAGTCCGCACTAGCGAACGTGTTTTCCTATTCGAATTTTGAACGACTTTGACGTTTGCAATTATTGCTCGCTGCTTTTTGGGCGTTTTGTAAATTTGTTTTCATTACTTTGTATTACACTAAGTTTATTATATTATTGTTTGTTTTATAGCGTTAAGTTCGGTGTGTTATATAATAATATGTGTTGTTGTCAAAGTGTGTTTTATTGTATAAATAAAATGGCGGATGTACCAGGTACTAGCTGCGGGATACTAACGTTTTCATCGCCCATGAAGAAACGCTCTAAGAATTCTTTAAGCTTGAAAGAAAAAACCACTTTAATAAACGTTTATAAATACGTAGAGAATATTATGCCCAAGGAAAAGCACATTTACAAAAAATACGTAGCCAAGCAAACGGCTGAAATTACCGGTGTTGGTCTAAGCACAGTTCGGGAACATAGAAAATAGGGACGCATCCGCTTGCCTTTGCCTCAACCGCCAAGATTGACAAAATTTTAAAAATTGGACGATCCAGAGCTGAGCTCGATTAGACGTAAGTCCATACTTTTTTTTTTTAAATGAACGATCGACAAAGTTCTTATGGAGGTAAACAACGATGAGGCCTTACCTAATTTCAAAAGGACGACATTCTACAATATTAGATGCCACATACCACATACCAGAAACGCAATAGAAAAAGAGCACTAATTGAAAAGAGTGATATGATTGTAACACTATAGTGTAATTTTTCTGTGAAATATTAGTGTATTTTGTGTATTTCTATATAGTAATGTGAAATATTAGTGTACTTTGTGTATTTATAATATATATTTTGAGTTCTTTGTGGTGGAATTGTTATATTTTTCTCTTTAGAATGTTAGTGTATTTGGTATATTTTTACATATCAGTGTATTTAATGTTTTTAAAAGTTGTTTTAGTTATTTATTGAAAATTAAGTAATATTTAATTAAGTAATAATATAATTTTCTGTGTTCTAAGTAACATTTTGTTAAACTACGATTACTAATATATTTATAAAGTAAAGTATTATTTGTTAGTATGATAGAATAGTATTTATTAGATAGACAGATGATAGTTGATGAAGGTTTGCCAAGTGTGATTACTAGTAGAGATTTTGCTACCAACAACTTTTTAAATACGCCAGTCTTTAAACTGCCAGTCTCAAGCCTGGCTTAAGTATGAGAAGAATTTTGTTGGTATTATTATATATTTTTACGTAACAATAATATTTATAAATTATTCGAAACACATCTTACTTATCTGAATTTCTGTTAAATATAAAATATAACCTATATAATATAAATTACGTATGTATACAGTGTAAATGTGTACCCTAATAAAAAAATATTTTTAATCACAAATAAATCCATATTAAATTACTACTGTGAATGTAAGAAAAAGGTTTTGCAATACCTGAACTGTCAAAAGTGATTGTTTATAAACATTCAATCTTAAATTTGAATGGACTATAGTTTGACACGTGAGTAAAATGTTACATAATACTAAAATAGATGACGGCACCAGTATGAAAAGGAGTGAAGAAAAGAATATTTTGATATGCTATAACATCACCACTTGTCAAAACATAAACTTATTTAATAAGCATCAATAAAAACTACTTTGCAATAATACCTAATTCTTACATAAATTTATAATGCTTATTATAACAATTTTTTTGTTTTTTGGTAATAAATCAACAAGCACATTATCTGTAGGCAAATGTACAATATTCATTATATTATTTGCAACAAGCTCCCAAACAAAATGATACCTTACTACTGACACAAACAAACTGTAGTACAACCAGATATTATAAAACAAAAACCTGTGTAAGACCTTCTGTCCGGTAAGTCGCTGAACCAATCTACATCCATATAACCTATTAATTCTACTTTATGCTATGCGTATTTTAGACAATATTGTTTTGTTATCTTTAAATATTTGACAATACGTTTTACATTACTACTATGTCTATGTGAATAACTATTGTTAAATTGACTTATATAACTAAAGGCAAAAATAATATCAAGCCTTGTGAATACTGATAGATACATGAGGTTTCCTAGTAATATTTTATCATATCTCTATTACAGCAGATTAGTTTTACAATATTTAATTTATATGTGATGCGAGTTTCCATTATTTTAGGGTCAACATATTAAACATAATCATTGAATCTTTACAAATCGCCCCCGTGAAGATGTTGTCATACAACGAAACCTAAGTGTTGGTAAAGAATTTAAATAAAGTAGAAATAATACTACATCACGTAGTTTCATTTAGTTGTAAAAAATTAAAATTTTATATATACTTAACAATTCATTAATATACTCTTTATCAACTATTATAACACCATTTTCCTTAATAATCCTCACACTTAGCTATTGTTGAACTAGACCTAAGTCCTTAATTTGAAAATTACAGTTTAGCACATGAAGAGCCATTTGAGAAAATAAAAAATAGTCAACGTATATTGTTACAATTGTTTTAATAAATAAACATGTTTCAAATTTAATATTATTGATTCAACATACAAATTCTCTGATTCAACAATCACTTATTATTTGTTACAAGACATTGGACGACTATTTCAAACTTTCATTTAAGAACAATCGTTCACAGTCTCTTTTCCACTCTAGATCTGTTGAATCGTTGGCAGGAGCCAATTTTCTCTGGTGTGTATAGATTGTTTTTTTATATATATAATCGCTTCATCTGTCAAGTGATTTCCAAATGCTTTATTACAGAATTTTAAACCATTATCCGTTTATTTGTAGGTAATGGTTTAAACCATTATCAGTCTGTGTATGCACATTATCTGTGTGTACCAGCAACTGTATTGCTCGGTTCTTTATCTTTGCCTCGGCTATTTTGGCGAAGTCGAGCGTCGATGGGCTCGACATTGTTTCTAACCTTGTGGCTTGTCAATGACGTAGTTGGAAGACTTGTGGTTGATGAAAACAATATATTCACGGCCTTCAAACAACTTCCCTAAGTGTTTAGTCGCTATATATTTCGCCAACAGTTCGCAATCGCAGGTACCATTGGCCAGATAAAAGTTTTTCGAAAGGTAGCGGAACGATTGCTACTTATTATCGAAGTATTACTATAGTACGCCTGCCGACAGGTTGAATGCATCGGTTAAATGCAATTGATGCATTATGTGACGGGTAAGCGAATAGGACTGCGTTTTTAATGCTTACGTGGACGCTTGACCCAGACGACTTGTCTCAGTTCTTTGTATTATGTAGGTGCGTACCTTCACGTACCTTCAGCGTCACTTGAAGCATTGTTTTCTCGGCAGTATCATACCGAGAATACGTCGAAGTTCGACGTTGATTTTTATGCCTTTAATCCCTTGATATTTTCCTCGGGAGATTTGATGCCGTACTGGAATACACAATATCCGAGGAATGTTACCTCCGTCTTGCCGAAACTAGAGGGGTTTGTTTGGTATGCTATTTTCGTCAAGGCACTAGAGTATTGTCTTTCCGATATCGGTTTCCGATATCTGCTGGTATTCCTAGTTCAGGTCAATTGTGCGGGACACGGTTTTATTGACTAGTTGGAAGATGAAGTCATAAAGCCTTTGGTAGTCACCACAGGCCTGTAGGTCGCCATTTTTTTTAGGTCCGACTTGGACTGGTGATGACCAGGTGCTTTTACTTGGATAGCATAGACACTGTTGGATCATGTTTTCAAAGTCCTCTTTGACAAGGGTGTAGCAATGTGGCGGTAAGGTCTCGCTCGATAGTCCGAAGTACAGTCCGATCGTTTCGATGACGTATTCAACGTGATGTTTGGGCGTTATTTCCATTAATGTGGGACGAGTAATGCCGTGATAATTTTTCAGGATACGATACGACTATTGCACGTCGATGCTCCTAATTGTTAGCATGTTGGTTGCGGGTAACAGTGAGTTGACTATAACTTATTAGCAACTGTCAATTAGATGTCGATTTATCAAATTAGCTAACGGTGTTTCAAGAAATCGACTTCTAAGATGAGCTCACTGACCGCAGCGATGATAAACGGCCATTTATATGGTTATCATAAGCTTTGGTCAATTTCCAGTGTTTTTTGTCGTGAGTAGGAATTACAGTCTTTTTAACGACGTACAACGCAACATTTTGTTAACGACGTACAACGCAACTGTTTCTAGATTATTACAAAACACGATTCACTATAATATTGTCTAAAATATTTAGAACTGATCCCAGAACCTCTGTTTAAGGTAGTTATCCGAAACAGAAAGAACGATTTATTAGTTTGACACATGAGTAAAATGTTGCACAGTATTACAATAGATGGCAGCATCAGTATAAAAAGGACCAAATATAAAAATATTTTGATAGGCTATAATATTTAGGAAAACAAAATATTGAAATTTCCCTGTCTAAACTGTACTGTAGATTATACTGCGTGACTTATTTCAACTATCTCTAAACCCAAACTTTCTTATTTTCTTTGGTTTCATTATTTGATTTATTTCACCAGTAGCAAAAAAAATACGAAGACTGCGTATTCTTGACTCATTCTACACAACTATATGCAGTTAATTATTACAAGAAATAATAATGAATTGTCATACAATAATTGTCAGTACTAAATATATACAGGTGGCCGGCTTACAGTGGTCCAAAAATTTCTTTAAGTAGAAAACATAGCGATAAGTCATTTAAAAACAACATTAGTTCTCTCGAAAAAGGTACTTTTAAAAATATCACTGTAATAAAAACTGTACAACCAGAAATTTACTTACTTTGAAGTAACTGTATACCCAGAAGTATACTTTCGTGAAAAATGTCCTTTCAGAGTTTTACATTGCTGAGTATTGTCAACTAATGGGAATTAGGAATTGAAATGTATAATAAATCAATTTCGGTATAAATTTTATATCATTAACTTCGCAAGTAATAACTATATACAATGAGCAAGAGTATTTAATAAACATATGAGTATAGGTTTCTTGACGATATGATCAGAAAAAGAAATGGAGAAGTATTGATTTGAAATCTTAATGACATAAAGTAAAAAAAGTCAAACTAAGATTATTAAACCTTATTTATTTTCTTACGAATATATAAAATGAAATTAACTCCATGAACTTAATACGTGGCGTTATTGACGTTTCTTGACGCTCAAATGAACTCCGTTATAACTCTTCAGTACTAAAGCTGCCCCCAATTTTAGGGGTTCATTATTACCGGGCAATAATATAAACTTCCTCAGACATTTTGACATAACAGTTTTAATCTGCAGCATGGCAAATCTTTGACCTGAAATCAGTATAAATGATTACAAAGCGGCAAAAAAGTTTATCTAAGTCAAAAGGAAGTTAAGAACTCTTTACAAAACAGACAGATTAAGAAAACACATGACCGACACCTGACGTCATTGTTGTAATAAGAAGAACGTATGAAAAATGTGTCTCTATAAGATTAATATAAACGTAGTTTTAAATGTGGATAAAAATAAACTTAGTAGGATCGTAAAAAGTGAATTAGAAGAAATTAATACTTATTAATGTATTTTTTTGAAACTTTCACGTAAAAGTAAATATGAAAGAAAGGGCGTAAAGAAAAAACTGTTGAAGTAAAAGTCCAAGATAAACTTTATCCATGTTTATTTTGGACTTTTATATATTCTAAGAAAAGATTGATAATATACATAGTCATTCAGATATGACGAAAAATATTAATAAAGGCGATAAGAGTAAACAAAACTCCCACCTAAAATATAAATGTATAAAAGATGCTAAATTCCACAATAAAAAGAAATGCGTGTCTTGATTTCGCCGATAAAAGAATTGAGATTTAAATGGATGCCAAGTTCTATTAAAGTTTCAAGACAAATTATGGTATTTATAAAGAAAAAAACATTACGTATTACTTAATATTTAACTTTGCTAATTTCCACTTTTTATATATTAACGAAATGATATGTATGAAAACTTAATATAACATTATCTTCAATCACAAAAAATAATTGGTCATTTTCCGATTTTCTTTTTCCTTTATCGCTTGTGCACTGGCCTAAATTCTTGTAATATTTTAAGTTTTAAATCAATTAGAAGTAATCTAAATTTTGAATCGTAATATTTGTTTCTTTTAAAAAATGTGTTAATTGTAGTAATTATGGAATAAAGGCACTAAACGTATGATAAAGATGAATAAAATGATTTTCTTCGAATGCGAGAACATTTACCTATGCAGTTCCTAGCTCCAGCACTAAAAGGTATATAACTGAACGGGTGCCTTTTTGAGGTATTTTCTTGGGAAAATCTCTCAGGCCTGAAGTCCAATGGATTTTCAAATACTTGGGGCTTCCTATTCATTGTAAAAATGTTGAGTGATATATTGGCACCTGCCGGAATATCTATGCCATCTGAAAGTAAACAATTTAATGCCAAGGTGATCGTATATTTGAGAAATCAATATTACCTTTTGTGGATGCACTTGGAAGTGTTATCAAAAATTCGGTTAAAATTTAACCTAATCATTCATGCGGGCCACCAGCGCGTAAATTTAATCTAACCTATAATCTCGAGCATTGTTTGGATGAAGAGCCAACTGTTTGAAAGGAGTGTTGGTAATTTAAATGGTGAAAAAAATTGACTAAATAGCAGCGACTTTCCCCTCGAAAAGCTACATAATTTTATAGATATAGGTTTGTATTGGAAAGCAAAATGAAAATTATAACTTTTACCAGTAAGTTTTAAGAAATTTATAAAAATTGGGAATTTGTCAACCATATGATATACCTATTAATGAAAGGAATTATACAAATATAAAAAAACACGTTCAGTACAAGCCCAGAAACCTCCAGCGACAGATTACAAATTTATCTTTTAGTGATTTGGTTAAATAATAATATTTAAGTTCAGAAGGGAGGATGACTATATACGAAGTGGCGATCAAAAAACATTTTCGTCTCCCAAACCGTATGGAACACTGTTGAGACCAGCTAAACGAATAGATTTCAAATGCATTTTTGAGATGTTATAAATATAAAAATATAGAGATGATTTATAAACTACAAGTATGTGAGAAACCGTCAAATAGTTATTTTCAGATTTATTCTTATGAGCTTTTCAAGCTTTTTCCATTCGTATTTTTAATTTTTTCACACACCATGTGTATATCAGTATGTACAAAAATGTCATACGTGTAATACTAAACAAAATAAACAAGTTTACTACGTACCAACGTAGAACAACAATCAAACTACTACTAAAGACAAGGAAAAAAGACAAATAATTTGCTTTTTTCTCCTTAAATTATTAACAATACTAACTTACTTAAATTCATATCACGCGGAACCTTCCTCAATATTATTGGTACTGACGGATATAACCTTAAACATTCCTTAATTGTCATTTCAGCATATTTCATGTTATTTAAATCCCTGAAATTCAAAAATATATTTTTAAAGTATCTAGTACACATGGGAATATGCAATATATTTTACTTGACTTTTTTCCATAAACTCGCAGCAATGTTTTTAGTTCAATACTTTTATATTTGAACCACGTCTAAAAATGTCAACAAAATAAAAATTAGTACAACGACTTTATTAATATTGGACCTGTGGCAGTTGGCTGATATATAGTGTAATACTATTAATCGTCAAACAACAAGCAACTATGATAACCCACTAGATGCACTCACTCGTATGTAACATCCCTCTCAAAGTCATCACCAAATATTTTCACTTGCTCCCGGTATACCTTGTCTTGAACGTCCCTATTCTGCGCCAGACAGTACATCACGAAACTGATTGCCGATGCGGTCGTATCGTGGCCCTACAAACAATTTAAAGGACTGTATCCATTATACAAACCTATAGCTTTGTGCTTTTTATGGACATTTTAAAAAAAATTACTAGTTAAAGATGCTAATTTTGTGATGCGAAAAACTGTTGTTAGTAAACAACTTATAAAACTTAAAACAGAGTACATGCTTGTGATAAATATATAAAGAAAATACAAAAAATACAATAAAACGTTAAAAATATTTTAAAAGTAGTGAAAATCATGATTGATGATATCTCCCTATCCCTGCCGTTGAGATTTTAACGAGAGTATTTTACCTACGTGGTATTGTCGGAGTAGGATGTTAGTTAAGTTCATAAGATTGCAACTAGTTCTACGAAATTACATACCTCTTGTTTACTTATTTATTATAATACAGAATATTTTGCAAAATTTTCTTAAAGAGAGGACAACGAGTGCAGTGACGATTTTTAAGATATATGTCACCTTAAATAACATTCGTCGAAACGTGTTCAGAAATATTTTCAGGCGACAGCTCGGCGCCTAATTGAAAAAGCTAAAGCATACGGTAAGCAGAAGTCGTTTGTTTGGATCGCACTGCTAGTCCCTTCTTAATCTACTGAAATACTCTGTGTAGTAAAGAGTTAGGTATTAGAGACAGGCCTTGATATATTTTAATGATCTCTTTCTATGAATAAAGATCAATACTAGAACGAATTGTTTTATAATCTTGTTTTAAAGTATTTGTCGAACTACCTACATTAAATATACTTCATATAAACCCTATTTGAACGTATGAAATACATTTGTGGAAATTCATTATCACTTAATTTTTATTCACAATTAAATGAAACTATTAATATAGTATTATACATACTTTATTTAAACTATTAATCACGACCTAGCTTTCGTTGTATGACAACATCTTTAGGTGGGCAATTTGAAAAGATAATGCACGTGTTACTGAGTTATACTACAGCGTGGCGAATCAATAAATTCCCATTCCAAATTGACAAATGGGCGCAATATAATAACATTATTTCATCATCGCTATTTTAAATTATGCATTGATTGTCGTGATATAAAGTATAGTTTTAAACTAATTAGGATTTGTGTCGTACTTTGGCATTGATTTCACCCGTACCAGATATGCGGGTGTAGACATTTTCTGTCAAAATATGTTTTCAAATAAAAAGGCTTTAAGAATACTTTGTGTTTAGGAAATAATTAAATTGTACAGATATTTTTTTTAACCGTATACAAAGAAGAGAAGGGATCTCACTTCTACTCGTGCCTATGTATTTTTATATATATACAGCCATAGTAACTTGAGGACGCATTGACCAATTTTCTTGATTTTATTTATTTTAAAGTTAATATTTTGAAAAGAGATATCCCGAGCAAATTCATAAAGGATAAGAGTACAAGTCCCCTAAAATAATTTGTTTAAATTCCTTTGACGCGTTTTTATAAGTATTCAAATACGGATATATATAAAAGTTTGAAGCAAGTGGAATATTAAGTGGATGAGACAATACGTATTCAGAGATATAAAATAAAGGTATGAAACAAAAAGGATGTCAATGTGTAGGTAGGTAAGTATGTATAGACATAAACAAAAGCAGAAATCACTGACCGCAACGAGGCTAAAAAAAGTGCTGTTTAATAATTAATAAGTGGTATTTATATATGTATGTACGCATGTATGTATGTAGGCATGCATGTAAATATGTCGGAAGTTTTTTTGTGAGTATGCAAATATTTTTAATATGAAACATCTAATGGCGCATTTAAGTGGGAGTTAAACGTTCTGATAGCACATCGCGACCTGTCATTCGACCAGCTTTGGGTCTCGTTGGATCTTTCCGACTTAATTCGGCCAGTTTCACGTCTCGTCGGCTAACAGTATTATAAAATTAAAAATATATTTTCAATAGATCATTAAGAAATATTTCTGTGATAAATTGTTTCATAAAAATAAAATAATAAAATTAAATTAATATTATTATTAACAACTATCTAAATATTTGTTTTCGATTCATTCAAATAAAACTATTTCAATTTAAAACTATAAAAAATTTAGATATTTCATACACAATTTTTTTGTTTTATTTTTTATCCAATGGATTATTTTTTCGATTTGTTTTTGAATTTCCGTAGTTTGTTTAAAATCTGTTAGTTTTCAGTACAGTAATTTAAGTTAACCAAACATTTTTCTTGAAAACTCACTAAACTAATTAATCTTTTGAAAACTCACTAAAAAAGTCAATGCGCGAGCTGAAAATATGACTTAAAATATTGATATTTAAAATATTTAAAACTTAAAATATCGAAATACTGTATGTAATTAAATGTATTAATTTCGAAATAACGTAAATTTCGAATTAACAAAATGTAAATTCCAAATTCGATAAATATCTTACTTCAAACATGAATGTATCCACTTCCTCTCTTATGTCTTCATCACTTAGTTTAGAACCGTCGCTCGTATGCGAAAGAAGAAGCGTGTCCAAAAATGAAAATCTTTGCTTCATACCTTGAATAAAAAATATTCAATATTTATATCAAAATGTCCGTCGTCGGTCGGCCAAAATCTTTCGTTTTTCTTTTACTCACCGACACTTTCATTATTTACGTCAAACGATTGACCCTTATTGTTTTCCTTTTCCAGAAATTTGCGTCTTTCCTTTATAATTTTATTGGTAAAGTCGTGCATCGTCTTCAAGTGCTGTTGGTACTTTCTATACATCGATGTTAATTTAAACAACGTATCCCACCTTGCCAGTAAATTTGTAAAACGCTTAAAAATGATAAGCGACGTTCTGCAAATAGTGAAATATTATAATTAAAACGGCAAAATGGTATTCAAATTTAGCTCTTGTTCATTTACATTAAAAGGATTGGAATAAATTTTCTTGCTTCGTTTTAAATATATATCCACTTGGCTTACTCTAAGGTTTAAATCTACCTACAGATCTGATATACCCTAACAAATAGACTTAAAAAGTTATCGACAATTGGCAGCCGCACATTAAGCGTAAGGAATTGTTGTGATAATCGTTAATTCACAACAGAGTTACTAGAATTCTCTCATTCATAAATTTAGAACGGAATTCGGGATTACATATTCAGAACTTTAAGACAAAGTAACTTTTGACATCGACTTACTCTGTTACCGCCGTCACATATTCTGAGGTTGGATTTGATTGAGAATTAAGTTTTACACCCATCGCCGTCTCTAAAATCGTAAAATAAATAAAATGTAATAACGTTGTTATCAAACAAGAAATGCGATAACATTAATGATAAGACGTAAAAAGTTCCGCACCTCCGATCACGTCCAAAGTACAAAGTGTAACGAGTGGGTAAACGTCAAATACAGCCGGAGCGTCATCGAACTTCTTCAACATGGTGTCAGCCTCCTTTTCAAATATACTTATGTACTGTCTCAATATATTAAAATGAAATGACGGTGTTAACAACTTTCGCCTTTGTCTCCATTTTTCACCTGGTTTGTAATAAAGTCAGCTACACTTATTATTATTTATGCTTATTATTGTAAAAAAATGTTCATATTATCATTATAACATGGCTTTTACTTTTGATATCCCATAAATCTTATATAATGAATCATCTTGAATCTAGCGGTTTTTTTAATAAATCAGAGATTTAAAAACTAATAGATTGTAGATAACTCTGGTGTTATTAAATTATTTTTTATGAAATATTACTTAATTTTTAATAATGTATTCCGTGTATTATAAAAAAAATACAAATGTACGATAGACATTTTTAATAAAATAAATAAATAAAAATTATCTAAAACGAAAAAATGCGCCTACCCATGTATCTATGATAAATCGCTAAAGAAATATTTCAGCAGTGATTATTTTTTTGCAAAACGCTACGGCCCGAAAACGAATGCTTTGCCTAACCACAGTGCGGGTTTTTTTAAATTCAACGTATTTGCTTTATTGGTTAAATATTATTTAATTTATATTCTATTTTGATGTTGTTGTTGTCGTCGTGTCCAAATAAGATGAAGAATATCTCATATGGAAAAATGGTTGCCAGAGCCTCAAAAGGTTGGACTTCTTCCAGTCCCGCTTCGATGAGCGGCCGGGAATCGAACCCGAGTCCTCGCGGTGTGTGGTCATGCGCTCATCCCAACACACCACGGAGACGACTTTCTATTTTGGTACTCTTACAGATAATTATTCATTTGTCAAGATTACGATAAAAATATTAGGTTTCAAGAGATTAGAATTCACGGTTTCGGATTTTAACATTTTCACAGTATCTGGTGAGCGAAAGGAAATCAATTCAGGGCTATTGTTAAATATACATGAAGAGAAAAATTGTGTTTGTCATGAGACTTGGCCAGACGTTGGTGAAGTGGGAATAGATGTTATTAATAGAACAATGAATACAAGTTAAGGTGTTACAATTAGAATTTATGACCGAAGCGCACATATGACTTATTCTCAAAAAAACATCATCATCCTTTAATAAAGTAAGGGAATTTTTATGAAAAGAATAAATAGAATAGAAAATGAACCTTCGCCGAAAAACCTAAAATTACACCCAACAAATGCTCATTCTAATGATCCATTCATTTTAGGAAGAAACCAAAGGATTATAAGACTGAAATATTATTTTGCTAAGCAGTGTAAGTTATGGCAATGAAAGGTTTCACCTGAAAAACTCTATTTCCAAAATTTGGGAACACAATTTGCCAAATTCTGTTCTATTTGTATTTAGTAACTATCCTTATTGAAATTGTAAAGTTTTTTTTTTAATTTAACTTCACTAATTACTTTTACGTTTATAAATTTAATTTTTTTGCGAAAATTATTAATGTATTTCTATCAATTTAGCGTAAAACTACTTACATTTTGAACTTCTTCTACGTTTTATTTTGTGTGTCTTAAATTTGTGTCCTTTTGGCATAAATATTTTTATAAAAATTAATTTGGTGAAAAGTTGACCATTTAACTTACATAAATAAAATTGTAACTTTAAAAATATTTAACTTTCATTAAATAAACTAATTTAAAAAAATGATGATAGTGTGTTCTCACCTTAAACGACGCAAATACTTACCTGCACTTAACAAAAGACCATCTCCGAGCCAAGCTTGCAGTAATTGGTAATCGTTAGATTTGTCATTCAGCTTTGTGTTCGTCACCACAGACTGTAAGAATGTAGATATAACCAAATGTAACATTTTTAGCAGGGTATAAATTTTGTTTGAAAAACGTTTCGATCAGAATAAATATGCATAAAAACTTCTAACAAAATAGAAAAGTAGACTAGCATTAAATATTATATTATAGAATTATTTACAACGAAAACATCCCGTTTTATTTTATTGGCCCATTTTGTACCCAATACTTTCATTTCATCTATTTTGATAAAGATTTACACTATTTTCAAAATTCCTGAATGTATTTCGCACACTCAACCAATACCCAAATACTTACCTCGATTTCAATTGCTCCAGTGAGACTGACAAACAAGTAAGGGCCTATTAGAATGCGCGCCACGTCGCCGAAACTTCCTAATTTCTGAGAAAATTTCAGGTTTTCTGTGAAGTAAAGAAGGTGACCGTATTTAAACTGAAGAGCGTTGTAATATTAATGAGTAATTATACATTAATCACAAAATATTTCTACGTGCTTTAATGTAATTTTGGCGGTTCTACTTAAATATAAAAGAAAAATAGGTCGGACTTTGCCATTTTACATTAATCTTTCTTATTGAATAGCGAGTACTTTCATAGAATGTTATAATTTGCTGTTGTATATAATGTTTATATTATCAGTATAGAAAACAATTCTATGAAAACCGTGTAAATAAAGAAAAAGAATTTAATTTTCCTATTCAATTTGCTGTGTTATTTGTAAGATTATTTTACTCAAAAAACAGTTAGTAAACAAAACTGTTAGCAGCTAAACAAAACAAACGATTTTTAACGAAAATTTCCAAAAACACAGAACCTAAAATTTAAAAAAAATTTAGAAAGGTTTTCGAAATTGACATAAATTTTAAAGGAAAAGAGCTATGTTTTAATTTTTTACGACCCTGTAGATGCACTACTAGGCAATATATGGTGTTACATGGTGAAAAATAATATATGCTAAAGTTCGTAAATAGGTTAATATCCTTATGTTTAAACATTTTTGTGTCCCAGAATATATATAAAACAGTCGTAAGGCAAGTCATTTTCGTTTTTAAAAAAAGTACTTAGATTTCCGCTTTCAAACCATTCAAATATTATAACGATATAATAGACCGACAAACGAATGCCAAGAAACACCAAAAAAACTAAGCCTTGGAAAAAATCAATGACAATTAAGTTATATTAAAATATACATATATATATTATATACAGCGTGAAGTACGTTTGGAATGGTATAAGTATTCGAGATAGCATCAATGAGGTTATGATTACCGTAGTTCGGAACGAGCCACTGCAATCGTCTTCAATGAGCTAATTATATTTATAAAATTTAACGTACAGCAGATAAGTAACACTAAAATAACTGTTAAGTAACATAAAATTGATGCATGAGCATCAAACACTAAAATAACTGATAAGTAACATAAAATTGATGCATGAGCATCAATTTTATTTTTGTTTTTATTTATATTATCATTTATTTTTACTATCGCTTCAAATTAATGTCGATGTAACAAGATTTTAATATATCATTAACCAACAAAAAGAAAAACATACCAACAGGATTCTTGCCAACTTGATGCGCGTTCCCCAAAATAGGCACCAACGGGAAGCCGGGTAACCGTTTCGCACATTCCTTTATCTTCCTGTTATAAAATAACTCAAAGGAAACAAGTCCTACTATTACCAAAATAGCTATAAGAGCAAACATTATAAGTGTTATTATGCCAGTATATTTTTTGCAAATGAGTAATGTTTCGCACAATTATCCTAACATCGGTGACCTTAAGATAAGATAACGGTCCGATAATGATAAAACAAATAAAAGTTATTCGTATTACGTAAAGTAATTTATATAAATACTTAATACTGTACCGTACAAAGACGCATAACATTTGTAGAGCGTACAGTCTAAAGCAACGATTTCAACATCAAATGAAGAATTTCGTAAACAGGAATTTCATTTTATTAAAGATGTTACTAAAGTGTTACTAAGACTTGAAGACGTTACTAAAGTGTGTTTTATAGTGACTAAAAACTGTAGAATTATCAACGGCACAATTATTTTCGTTTTTTTCTATATTCAGTTTTATCGAACAATTAAAAAAAAATTACGAACGGTTTAAACTGACCTCCGGTAAGATATAGTCTCTTCCTATTATATGAAATGTACAATAATAGTTCTATGAAAACGTTGTATAATGAGTTTAGTTAGAATTAAGAAATTAGAATGAATGGTATGTGATGTAAATCAAAAACAAGATATTCTGAGAAAAAACCAAAGATTAAAAATATGTATTCTCTTTTATATATATATATATATATATATATATATATATATATATATATATATATATATATATATGTATATATATATATATATATAGATAAATACTAGCAGATGTATTAGACATTTGGCAGGCGCTAATGAGATCCTGCAGTTAAGGTTTGGGAAGAAAAATGGAAATATTATTATACTTCAGAAAATGAAAAACAAAAACAAGCAGTTCGAGAAAAGAAGCGACAAGAATACAATCATTTCATGAATGCACTTTTAAATATTTAAGAACTCACTCATCTGGAGCCTTTTCTACTTGCAGCGCATCCTGAAAAAAATTAAATTTAAAAACCAAACAGCAGAATCATTCGAGGTATTGGAGTAAATTAATTAGCGGGCAACAAGTATCTTTGCTCCAAATAATGGGAGGTAAGCTTGTCCACATAAGAAAATAGAGAAGCAAGTGTAAATTGGAGCATTTTTGAAACTAAGTTCCTGGGACCTTGTATGTAGTTATAGCAAACGCCACACATATATTCAATGGATATAAGCCCTAGTAATAATTTCGAACTTAGTCTTAACTCATGTTAAATTGAAAACTTTAATATATAAAAAAATAAATAATAAGAAACAGTACGTCATTTCTAATGTTAATATATAATGAAATTTTAAATACATTTCTTCAAACGATCTTAAACACTACGAGCGCAGAGACATCGATTGAAATAAAGGCGGGCAAATGGCCAGCGCGCCCCTGCGTCAGATGTCATCGCGCCGCTTGCCGCTGACAGTGGAGGTAGAGGCGGCACCGCGCCTCGCGCGCACCAATTCTGCATCGACAGTAACACAATTTATCAAAAAAAAGTCATTAAATGGAGCCAAAAGTAACCATAACCACACTTATACTACAGATTCGTAAGGTTCGCACATAAATTCGTAAGGTTCGCTGAGTTAATTTTAAGTACTTTGAGTTTGAAGTGTATATGACATATTAACTTATAAAGTTTATCCTTTTTTATTTTTCTTTCTCTGTGTAATGAAAATTATTTAAATTAAATGATTGGTTATATGACTACAAATTATTATTATACTTTGATATGTCAGTAACTAACTTTTTCTCTTCTGGATTGTTTCACCTTAACATCATCAAATTGTCTATTCTGAGTTTGAAACAATACAAAAACGCTATTTTACCATAGGATAAAAATAAATGTTAAATATTAGTTTAGACGACAACCACAACTATCCACGTGTAGCGTCTTAAAAGACGATACAGATCCAGCAACAATTAACGGCACCAGATCGTTTCAAGACTAGGTACAGGCAAACCTTTCCAAAATTTACTGGTAAACCCCAACAAGCCTCTGAGCGTGACTGTTTTATGAGCGGGAAATGGAAAGGAAAACATTTAGATTGCTCACGTATTGAAGCCAGTTCAATCAAGCAATATACACTAAAAATAAAAAAGTATAAATATAATAAAAAAAAGAAAAACGAAATGTTTTAAAACAATTGTAAATGGGCATATTGTAAAGATTCATCAATCTTATCCACCTGAAGATGTTGTCATACAACGAAACCAAGGTCGTGGTTAAGAATTTAAACAAACTATAAATAATACAAAACGTAGTTTCATTAAGTTGTGAATAAAAATTAAGTGACAATGAATTTCTACAATTGAATTTTTATTCTGTACCCTGAACGTTTCATTTTTTTATGGAATTCGTCATTTCGTTTATAAAGCTTATCAAACAAATTTAAAATTTTCTTTATTAATTTCAGATGTATGTTAACCTATATGTGAAAAAATATATTGTGAAAAAATATGGCATTACCTGAAAGCGCCAGTGCGTCGTTTAATGTGCTGGGGCCGCGCGCAGGATCCGCTCTTCCGCTCAGACACAGCGCGCGCCTTATGGCCTGTAGGCAACGCGATGTTCTTTAAGGCGACACCGGTAAAATAATTTGCCTAGACCAGGCGTAATGTGAGCATCGATTCGTAGTTGAACTATTTATTTCATGTGCAAATCGTAACGCAATACCAAATTGAAATAAGAAATATTACTACATATTACATATAACCCAATACACTGATTATATGAACTAACAAATCACCGAATTTTCCTGATACCTTTAACATGATTCTTGATGGAAATTTTTTATGCCATCAAAATTATAACTATCATTTGGCATTAAAAGCTGTTTAAAAGTCAAACGTAAACACATAAAAACTTGGTTTTGGTCGACGTTCACTGTCTTGCACGTATTTTTGGATTCAACATCGTCCATTTGCTACTTAGATACCCCGACTTCTGTCAATTTTCTGACTCTAGCATCAGAAGCTGAATACCGCCCATAAGCAGAATACCCATCGAGAAAATCAAACAAATTCAAGTGATGTTGAAGTGTAAATTGAATGATTGTGTAGTTCTGGTGACCGCCTTCCGGTTCCTGGATGCCACCTACAATCAAATTACTCATAGATACGAATGAAATAACTCAATACTCGAGGGGGTTTCATTACGTCATTATGAAATTCCAGTGACCGCCTTCCACTTCCATCATCCGAACCTAGATACCACCTAGGACTGGAGTACTGATCGAGAAAATTCGAACGAGCTCAAACTCGAGGGGTTACGTTATGTGATTGTGGAGTATCCATCACTAGTTTCTGGTCATAATATCAAACCTTGGAAACCACCTAAGATCAGAGTTCTCAACCAGGCAAATGAAACGAGCCCAACCTGGCGAGAGTTACACTACTGCATGGACCTCCGGTGATCACTTCTCTGCTCTATCATCACACTCTAGATACCACCTAGGATTAGAGGTCATTGAGACCAATCATACGAAAGTAAATTCAAGAGAATTACATTATGCTATTTTGAAGTTCCTTCTGACTCCATCATCAGACTTTGGATAATATCTACAACCAGAAGATTCACTGAGACAAATCAAACGAGCACATATTCGAGGGTTTTATATCGTATCAGTGTGCAGGGTTTTATATCGTACCAATGACCACCTTCCGGCTCGATCGTCAAACCCTGGATATCACCTATGATCAGAGTAAATCAAGTGAGACCAATTTCGAAAGAGTTACATAATGTTATTGTGTCATGCATACAGAAATATAGAACAATTTGTTTAAAACAGCGTCTTATTTTACCTACTTTTTAGTTATTTATTAGCGTGGCCAACTAATGACGTTAGGGTCAGCTCAATGGGGAACTAACATTGGAGGTCACACGGTTATTTTGGTCCCAGCGTGACGTAAAAATAGTATAATTGTATTCTTTCCCCAGAGAAGTTTCACGGGAGGACACTACAAAAACAGTCTTTCACTAAAGAAGCATTACAATTTCTTGCAACATTCCTTCCAGAAAAAGAAAGAAATATAGGCGACAAAATATTTTCCTCATCAGACGATGCTAAATATTAGTAAAACTATATGTTTAAAAAATCTGCTACTGTAAAAGTTCTGTTGTTGTGAAGAAATCAGTCATTTAATTCCCAAAGTATTTGTTTTTTTAACTCGTTATATTATTCCTTCAAGTATAAAATATTAATGGCTTTTAAAATTGAAATATAATGACAAAACTATATATTTCACATAGACATGCCACAATATAACCCACATAGTTATTGTAATTCAGAATGTATTTTTTATTACCTTTTTATGTATAATGCCCCTGTGTGCTGTATAAAATCAGAAACTATATTTCACATAATGAGTGTTAATTTTACATTTTCGCATTGCCAGCGGAAATACATCTTCAGGAATCTATGTTATCTAAACTAATATCGTGCCAACCAACCAACCATACTAAATATTTATTCTATATACAAATGTGCCACTATCAGTTTGTAACACATAATATTGACCGAGTTTGTTCCGCTTAAAAACCATTGAGTTCACTAAATACATTGTAAACAGCGAAATCAACCTCCGGAAGGTACGTTTGTACCTGTTTAAAACCGCGTCGGTAGCGCGCGTTCATGTAACAATAGATGAGCGGGTTGTAACAACAGTGGGACATAGCGAGCCAATGTGTGGCAAACCACACGTACGGCAGCGACGGCCACGACGACCACTCCTCCGCGCTCGGTGCCATCGTCCACGCGACCTGTTGCAAACATCCAATATTTAATATAACGCAAAGTTATATTACTTCAGTAAAACATCAATTGTAACGAAATAAAATAATTTATGAAATCAAATTGATCAGTAAAATCACATTAATAATACGACAGTTCTTGGCATACAAAATATTTGTTAATCGCTTCTATTCATGAAAGACATAAAAGTCATCTACCAAAGCCAAGTCGGATTGAATTCTTCAAATTCACCACCCACTACAGCGGTCTTTCCGGACAGCAAACTTGATTGCATGTGCATGGTAACATGTATATTGGTAATGAGGAGGCTAAAAATGTATTGAACA
This sequence comes from Druceiella hillmani, assembly GCA_039881145.1. Taxonomy (NCBI): domain Eukaryota; kingdom Metazoa; phylum Arthropoda; class Insecta; order Lepidoptera; family Hepialidae; genus Druceiella; species Druceiella hillmani. Next base: position 41,164,073 of record JAYKKI010000017.1, on the reverse strand, counting down.
AACTTACTATTTGTATATTTATCAGTTCGTGGCATTCGATAAACATAAATATTCACAATTAAATGAAACTACGTGATGTAATATTATTTCTATTTTCCTTAAGTTCTTTAATTTCCTAGGTTTCGTTGTATTACACGTCGACTTTATTTTACACGACGTTGTAGTTGACTGTAAGAGATTGTTCTCGTAGCAATAAGTACGTCATATGTGTCAAGTAGATACATTAAAGTGGATAAATAAATAAATATATTTACATAGATAAATTCTGATTATGCAATATAATTCTGCAACATCAGAAAACAACATTCGAAGGTATCGGAATATCCAGTGAATCACAACGCCCGTACTTACCATGAGTACATTGAAGGGCAGCCAGCAAATAGTGAACACCACCACCACCATTACCATCATCTTCACCATCTGTAACAGAGAGCGCATTTAGATTTCATAAAGCCGTTGTCACATATGTTAAAATGATCATAAACGGAGTTCTATGGATATCAGCACACACCCTCACCTCCTCGCCCCCAATTAATCAACGTATTCTTATTAAACTAGTAAAATGGACTTATATCCTCAAATTAAGCAAAATACAAATAATACTTTTTTCTTTATTGATAAAAAAATCACAAATGATTTAATCATAAAAGAGTTTTTATTTGATAAACGACGAAACACGTCGTTAAAAATAATTAAACTGTAGATTTGACAGATTGTAAACTTTAGTAGTTAAATACTGTTTACACTCAATTTCCTTATTATTAATAAAGCCCGTTTATTAATTGATCTGAACCGGGAGAATGAGAGTTTTGTTGATTGTAAATTAAATTGTAAATTATTTGTTATTTTATTAATTGTAATTTATATATATATATATATATATATATATATATATATATATATATATATATATATATATATATATATATATATATATATATATATATATATGTGTGTGTGTGTGTATGTGTGTATGTACGCCACAATCATCTGACGTCTTCAACCATATTCGTATCACTTCCACGTTCAATCCTTTTATATATTGATTATCTAATAATTTACTTTATACTACAAAAAATCATCAGATAACCATTACTTTATACAGAAGAATTTCGTTATAAGTCAATAAATTACTTAGAACTGGACAAAAACGTCTTCTTAGACAAACGGAGACGCTAGTTTTTTTCTATCTGTGTGTTACATAAACCCCATGCCATATTTGAAATATTTAGAGTAGGGTATCAATTTAAAAAGAAGAAAACATAACGTAACGACCGCAGCATTATTAGGTTATTACCAGTATAAGTGTTATCATAAGTGTTAATCTTTCTATTTTTGTAACAAATCATAAGGAAATATAATTTCCCTATAACATTTCATAGATTCAGTTGCTTAATAGAATACCTTGCGCTTAGAGGAGTTCAGGTGCGAGTCACGGTCACGCTGCGCCTCGCCAGGCGCACGCCGCCCGTACACGGCGAGTGCTATGCGCGCATGCGAGCCGGCGAGCGCAAGCAATGGCACGCCAAACTGCAGGGCGAGCAGGGCCGCCGTGTAGTGCGCCAGTCCGCCACCCGCTTCGCCCCACTGCTCCGCGCATATATCCCTGCACAATCATATCGCCAGATGTTCACTTCCCGCGTCTATGTGATCGTTCGAGTCATAATCGCAAAGAGTGCTGTGTTCTAATCTTACCCCAGTCGCACTCCTCACTCTCTAATTATGTATTGCTGCTAGACTTTCTACCTTCCATTATTTACAATCGAACATAATGCAAAAACATTATGTGCCAAAGGAAAATTATTGGAAGAAAATTTGCCCTAACAACACGTATTTAGATTCGACTATGTTTCTGTTACAGTGATTACAAGTGATTTTATGTGTCCAATATTTTAATAATATCCTAACAATAAAAAAAATTCAATTCACGTGTGTTAATTTCCCTTTATTAACACTAGCAGACCGTCCAAATTTATTGCTTTATTTTTCTATATGTTTAACATTATTAAGGTGATCAAACGACTCTATAATTGTAAAGTAAAAAGCACAACACTAGTATTGCTCTTTTTTATTTTAAAAATCTGAAACTATATTCTTAGTTGAATATATGAAATTCGTAGGTAAAATATAATGGCAAATTAAATGCTAAAAAAACAATAAAAATGATAGTATAGTTTTTGAGATTTTTCGCGTAGTGTATCAGTGACATAATTCAAGAATAAACTCTAACTTCGGTATTTGTAGTTTAAAAAAAATGACTATAGCAAAATTTATACTATTCCCAATTACCACTCGGATTTGTTCTGAGTAATTCCAGAATAGTATCTCGTGTCTACCATTAAACGCTATCACCCGACTTGGTTAAAGGCTGTTCCTAATCAATGAACCATTTAGTACTTAAATTTTTAAAGACATCTCAAATACTTTAAATGCCTCAAAATCGATCTGCTCTCAAACAAGTTACAATGACTATAGATACCAAGTCCTCGAAGATTCTCATGATTTGATCCTACTATTTTAATGCATGATCTCTGGCAAAAATTTAAGAGCGTCGTCGTACTCATTGCAGTAGAAGAAAACGTGATTCGCATCATGGCTTTTGAAGTCGCAGAATCACGCCGGGCTTTCTCTTAAGGCGAGACGAAATAAACTAGCGCGGTAGGTGTCATGCTCCGTCAAGAACTGCGAAGTGAAGTAGGTGCTATTCGGCCAGGTCTTATTTAAGCTCTCGGACACATTGGGGAATAAGTGGCACATGGGGGAGTCTAGTGTAACACCCCTGTAGACGTGAAGGGGGGATATACCGTTTTAATGGAAGAAGAGGTTTATCTACTGGGAGCTTAAAGTACGCGAATCCGATATCAATGCTCAGGCCCCATGCCAAGAGGAAATTAATCGCGTGTTCAGTGATCGCGAGATCGGTAGAAAAGAGATCCGCCAAAACCATCTATGCATTTATTATCTATACGCTCTGATAAGGGCTATAAGCGGCACGCGTTGCGACCTAGGTACGTCCTTTCTAGCTGAATGGACCCCAAAGCACCGTAAATCTCACGCCGAAGGCACACAGACCGACATACCGAGGTACATTGCCGTATGCATCATTTTGAGGGTCGAGGTATTTATCCTCAAACCGTACCATACCTGCAAGAGAAAGCTTCAGTTAAGGACTAAGTCAATAGGTAACCTGGTCCCTAACACCGATTATGGAGCCGTTCATTATTACAGTCGGCTCGCTCACTAATCTGCCCTTGAAGAAGACAGCCTCGACCTTTTGAGGAGCAAACTTAAGTTTATTCTTGGTACCCCACTCAAAGATTCTGGCAAGGAATCAGTAGTGTATTGTCTATAAAAGCAGTCGTACAGCATCCAAGACGTTAGATGACATTGTCAGGAATCTTGATTCGCACAAGGCTTCAGGCATTGATTATATGGATAATAGGATAGTGAAGTCGGTGTGGAAGGCGGTACCCCCTAGTTACTTGTAAACTTTAACCACGTAATGGATAAATCCTGAAAGGTAGGCAGACTGAAAGTATCCCAAATAATATTAAGAAATCACCTAGCGATCCAAAATTTGATAGATATGTTATGCTCCTTCAGGTAAAAAGTCGCTTGAATGGGCCATACTGGCGCGCTTAATGACACAGTTAACACGTTTGCCAAAGCCTATTCAGTTTTCGTCACGAAATATCCACATCAGATGCGATATCTGTTCGTATTTCCCTTAGCGTCTCTGGTAGGTCTAATAATACCTGATGGCCAGTCATATTGTATCGTTAGAATTTCAAGTGCCAACCGTCCTCTGACGATTAATTAGAGATTATTTCAGTTCCAAGTTATCTACTTGCAGGACGGAAACAAAAAAAACGTTGACCATGGACTACCCACTGAGCTCGGCCCCCTGTTGCATCTTATGAAAAGCAATATTGATGGTATATTTTCGATACCTTTTGAGGGATTCCGTAGCATCACGTATTCAGATAACGCGCTGCTAATGATCAGAGGAGCGCGGCGTCGAGAGTTAGATAATCACGCAGCAGTATATATAGATTATATATATATATATATATATATATATATATATATATATATATACTATATTTCTTTGTGTTAAATAGGATCTATGGTTACACGTGTATTATTGTCTCCTTATTATTATATTTTTGTTAGCTCTTTATTTTGAAAATTTAATTTTTGTAAATTTCTGTCTATTTAATTACGTTTTTTAGTTTCTTTTTATTCGAATCATTTTGTATATATTTACTAATTTTGCCTTGGCTAACTAAATCTTCCACTTATTCCTATCATCCTCTCCTGCCTCTTCCATTTCGGATGACCATGAACCATTTTATAAAGCTGTTAATACAATCACATACGATATTCTTCAGTCTGTTCTTCTCGCGGCCTTTCAGAGTTGCATTTCTGTCATATCAACACTCAAAGTATTCCATCCCATTACTCGCATTTTATTAATTATTTTGAAAATTTAAGTATGTGCGCTTGTCCTATTAGCGAAACCTAGCTTAAACCTTCACTCCCTTCTAATATTTATTCACTTCCAGTTTTTACATTAATCTGTAATGAGTGCTGGCGCCGTGGGGTCGCTACCTATCTTCATGATGAGCTTCCTTTTAAAATAATAGAATCCTTTTAAAAAATTCCCGACCAACCATTCGTCTGTAATAAAATATTTACTTATTGAAATTACTTTTTCCCGAATCAAATCACTCTTAGGAATTGTGTACTCTCCCCGTGGTATCTTCTATTTTAGTGATTTTGTGAGTGCTATTGATAGTTATATGCTATTATATCCCCATACGGTGATTATGGGTGACTTCAACACCTGTCTGTATAAAGGTGATATGAGAACTATACAGCTTTGAGACATTGTGGATTTTGGAAACCTCACCATTCTTCCATCCTTTGCTACCTTCTATCAGGTAAATTATCATTCCACCACGTAAATATTCTTCTCGATTTTTCCATATTATCCTCCCCTAAGGGTGTATGTTTCTATGGTCACCTAATTTACCTATCCTAAAAGTTGCGTAGTCTTAAGCCGTCTCCTAAAATTCAAATTTTCGTAGCTTTAGTATTAACTTCCATCTTTGTTTGTGGATGCTCAACATTGCATTGTTTGGTATAGTATGTTAGCCATTGGATATGACCAAATAGTTGATGAAAAAGTTGATGAATTCAACAATCGTATCATTAAGCTGTTTGACAAACATGCTCCACTTAAGCGAGTGAAAATTAAAAGAAGTGCTGTCTTTCTTAATAGCCCTATTAAAAAAGTTATGGCCAAACGTGATTGAGCTAAAATCAGGCGTGAAGAGAACGTTAGTCCTTTAACATGGGAGATATTTAAAGTGTTTAGGAGTAGATGTACACAAATGGGTAGAAACGCCAAAAAGCATTACATCTTCACTTTCATATGTCAATGCTCTTCTGCAAATATTTGAAAGTTCCATGGCACTCTGGGTATTGGTAATTCTCTTACTGTTGCATATTGCTAGCTGACGTAATGTGTAACTGACGTAAACTCTTTAGCAACCGCCTTCAATAACCTCAATGAAGACCTCGCTTCAATCGGTCAGTGGGCTCATAAAATAGCTCTGTTAGTTAATCTAATAAAACTCCAAGCTGTCATAATTTGTAGCTAAAGACTGCTTTTTAAGATTAAGTTATTAGATCTTCCACCTCTAACATTAAATGATACACCAATTCCATTTATGCCAATTGTTAAAGACTGGGATCTGCTTGTCGATCAAAATCTTAGCTCGCAACCTCAAGTAAATTATATAAGTCATCGTATCTTCAGCAGAAAGCACTCCCTTAAACGTTTTCAAAATTTTCATCTCATCTCAGTCAAACAATTTTACTGCCACTGCTTGATTACGGAGATGTATGCTACCCAGACATTGCGGAGTATCGTCTTAAAAAAATAAAACGTCTTCAAAATTTATGCGTGCGCTATGTTTTCGGTTGCAAAAAATATAATCGTGTTTCTGAATTCAAAGCGCAACTTAAAATATAATTTGTTGTTTTTTTATATTATTATTTTTAATATTTTGCTTAGTTTTGTTTATTTTTCTATTGTTGTTATTAGTTTTGTTTTTTAATGTTTTTTACTGTCTTTCGCGTTACAAAATGTTATAGCTTAATCAATGTGATTGACCAAAAGAGATTGCTTTTATAGCAATAAGTTCGCCAAATATATATATATATATATATATATATATATATATATATATATATATATATATATATATATATTTATATATATTATATATATAATTTGAAATCTGAAATAAATAAATAAATAGATGACAGGGCATTAAGAAAAAACTTAACTTCCTCCCCGAAAGTCCGAGCACTTCCTCTCCAAGAGTAGAATGGCGAGATAGTCGACTGTGGTAATGGGCGAATCCAAGATCGTAGCGTGGGACCAAGTCACGTACATTAGTTTAATCTTCGACTCTAAGTGAAACTTTCCACAACAGGCACATATATCGGAGAAAGAGCTTAACTGGTCTTCCATGCTTTGACCCGGCTTGCCGGAAAAGGCTAAGGATTAAATACCATGAAACATCCTCAAACTGATACAGCAATATATCTTGGTACATTAACCTATGCGTAATCGGTGTTGACTTCATGGTGCGTTGGAGTCGAGCAGGTTTGAAGGGTCGTACTTAGGTCGCAGCATACGCCGCTTAGGTAACCTAGTCAACGGATGCGATGCAAGTTCTGACGAGTCTTTTGCCTGCTGACCTTGTGACTATGGAACGAATATAACTTATTATAAATTTTGCTATAATCATCGAGGAAAATTTCGACAAATTGATCCCAAGATTGCACCTCGTCCTAAATAAGGTACTGGTTTACGTTCCACTTTCTACTATAGGTCTCAATATATTATAATACTTTTCTGTGGTCCCTCAAGGAAACATCTGATTTGAATCTCCAGCTGCATACATACTCTTTTCCAAAATCTACCCTTTTAATATCTATCATTTTCCAAAAGCTAACAAATTCTTTAATTAGCCCAATCCTACTACATAAATCACCATTATAGTTACAATAATTTTTAAAACAACAAATATAATGAAATACGAAATCATTGATTCGTTTCGATAACCCTGATTTTCTTGAAAATATCACATTATTTTAAATAGAAATAGAAATCAAATGACGACCTCGAGGTTTTATAACCAAAGAATATACTAAGCATCGTATTAATTAAACGGAGGTCGAAAGTTTAGGACAAGAAAACCTTAAAATATGCTAATATTGAGGATATAACGACGATTTTTTACTCGAAATACGTAAAGTGTGTTTAGTAAAACTGCATTCGAGGACAAAGAAACAATCCAATGCGGAAACCTTAGCCTTATATAGATGCAATAAATGGGCAAAGTTTGTACTCACTGTGAAGCACTGAAACGCAGGAACCTGTTGTTTTAGAGGCAAAGTACCCATTCCATGTATATACATGCTTGTAAAACCGTCAAAATATCTCACTTTTTTTTGCGAGACAAAAGACAGTGCAGTGTTTCTTAAAAAATTAGAAGGTTCAATTCATGTTTCCATATGACATATTTTGAGCAGACAAAATTTGTAATAATTTTGTCAATTTGTAATAATTTTTGTAATTTTGCTAGACTTTTTACCAACATTTATAATGCAGGCTCAAATATATACCACAGGTTTGAATCTTTATTGTCTTTATTAAGTCAATAACATTAATTTTTGCAAATCAACTATAAAAGTGACGAAGAATGCCAAATTACTGGCCGGTATCATGCTGTGCAAGTAATTGAACGAGACACTGTTTTAAAGATACAAAATATTTTACAAGACCACATCCAAATGAAATTTCATAGATAACCTGACGGTCTTTTAATGCTGCTTTAAATTAAAGGGATGGAATGTGATTGTTTTTGCGGTTAATCATTACACGAAAACCATCGATCCATTACCTGTCGTCCACTGAAAGGAACAGATACAGAACGGGCAGCACGTGTTATATTACATACAGGGTAGCTCTCACAATTATGTGTCGATACCCCCAAGAGCTATGTTGGCTGTCTTTTTTTTTCGATTTATCAACTTTATTAATACCTGGAATTCATTATATACGCAAAATTTCTCAATAAAAAAATGGAAATATCGAGTGCGAATACATGTGCCGGAAACTGTTAAAGTATCAAGGCCGCAAACCCGTTTTGTAGCTAATATACCGTACAATATAGAAATGTTGAGTGTCATTAATTGCGAATGTTACTGGATCACGAGACCAGCAGACATTTAAAAATGTTCACGGGCAAGAGAAGGCTTCACATTGCCTTGGGTGATGGGATGATTAGGATGATGGGCGTGTAAAGTGAACAGTTTCACTGTTTTAGTGCGACAATCATTGGATCTGGAACGGAAGAGGCTGTTCAAAGTCGCTCTTTAGTAAAATTTTGGAAGTTGTTGTCAATATTAATCAGTGTCGGTTGATGATTGCCACAGATGAAATAAAAGCATGTGTGAAAATGTTATCCTAAGGCTGTGAAGCCGCTATTACTGGTCAAGTTGAAATGTATAGCTAAGGCCACACACGTACGTTGACCCGTAATAGCGGCTTCACAATTACTCGGAATCGGATATTTATAAAAGCAAATCACTGCAAATTATTAAATATAGTCTTGAAAAGAACGTTCGACAAAAAAAAAGTTTAAAAAATCTACGGTAAAACATAACTTATGTATTCATTGACACATTAATGAACTTCGATGAAAGTGCAATACATTCCGTTAAATTAATGAAGTCCTTACAGCTCTCAAGTATACCAACGCGTTAATTTCAATTAAAATTTGGGGTATCAGTGCTGCTGTTAGATAATCTTAAAGCATTTAGACTGCGTTACGGAACATTTTAAATCATAATGTCAAAAAACCTGCCGTTTTCAAGAGACTATACTTTTTACTGAAAGTGGTATTTTTGAAGAATACTAACAAATCCCAGAGTCTAATAATGGCAGTCGCAGATTTTCATCTAAGTATATCATACCTTTCATTTGGTAAGCTCTACGTTTCTTGCCCATGTGTCCCAAGGTTCTAAAACCTATATGTATTTTCTTAATGCAGAAAAATGTTAAACACTGCTTAGATGAAAGTCTCCACCTTGATCATAAGCAGAATAACCAACAGCAAGCAGATGAATACTAACACTTGACAAAGGCGGTGCCAGAGGGTGGGCTGAACTAAACCGGAAACGAGGGGAATAGGGGCGGCAGTTGCGAGAGCAGCGGTCCACACGGCGGCGAGGACGGCACGCGCGGATCCAGCGCCCGGTCGCGGCCGCAACGGGCGCAGCACGGCGGCAGCGCGATGCGCGCTCACCGCCACCAACGTGTAGGCGCTTACTAGTACCGAGACGGCCTGCGCGTAGTTAACGGTGCGACAGGCAGCCTCACCCCACGGCCACGCGCGCGCTATCAGTTGCGAGAAAGATGTGGCCGGCACGCACAACAAAGCCATCAACATGTCGGCCACGGCCAGGTTCATTATGAAGTAGTTGGTGACCGTACGCATGCGGGGAGAGGCGCGCACCACGGCACAAACGAGCGCATTGCCCACCACGCCGGCGAGCAACACCGCGCCATAGAGCACCGCGACCAGTGTGTGGAACGCCATCGAGGCGTAAAAGGTGGCGGGCACGGCCGCTGCGCCACACACCTCCTCCGTCACGTTGTACTCAACTTCGTAGTCCAGCACCTCCGTCGAACCTTCCATCAACATCTCATCACTGTCCGCTTCCACTGCTCATCTGTAAATGTCGCACTTCATCAGATCATTTGTGATTCATTTCCATATCAAAAATATCCAACAAAATTATATACTTGTATTGATCATTCTAACACTTTCTCCTCCAATAATAGCAATGAAATTCAAATTATAAACATCTTATAATTTAATAAAGGCATTAGTTTAAACCTAAATGCTGTTTAAAACTCTCATTAGTCTATCGCCATCGTCCGTTTTGTAGATGGCGTCAGAGCTTTACAACGGACATTGCCAGTCAACTCAACTTTTAATTTATTCATGAACATGTCATATAATGGAAGTATAAAATCTAGAAGGAGCGAGCACACAACCTATCCAATATATTTGTTTTTTTTGTATCGATGATTTTTCCTGTACACTTTCACATTTAAATTGCATTTATTCAACAAGTTATTTATTTATGATATTTCGTCATACTTTTTCACGCTAGAAATTGTGAATTAATAAATTAGTCAAAATTGAATTTCGAGATAATATCTATATCCAAAATTCAATTTTGACTAATATTCTAAATTTTTATTTGTTTGTATAATATACGAAACATTTCGTGATGTACGAGAGGCGTATGAAAATGAAAATTACAGTTCTCACCTTATTGTTGAACATACTTTCTTTCATATTTTAATACAAACTCCTAAATTTATAATCAAAATGACACCACGTAGGCAGGATACAAAGGGATCGCTGTTGTCTCATTTTTATAGATAATTTCATCACAACCTTACGACTATAATTGTCGAAAACCAAGCGTGTATTTTGGGTATTTTCTTAAAACAAGGTTTTCTGAAATCAGGTTAACTTTATCTCGGTAAAAGCACTTGCTGTCGCCCTCACACCGGCGCATGTGTATGAACTCGGAAACAATGTCAACTACTGTACGTAAACCACGACCAAAAAAGGATAACCATAACGCACGATAATAAACCTGAATGCATCGATGACGGGTCGGACAATTCATATGCATGAGCCACCCGCTAGAGCTCACGCTTTAATACCTTCACGTTAAGAAAGTATATATTATATCTATTAAACTATTTATAAATATTTGTATTATTTTTCACTATGTAAATACATTGTCTAGTATATTTTTCGTAGGCTTAAAATATCATGATTATCCCAAAAATTGCAGAATCATTGCTACAGATTTTCGGTAAAGTTTTTATATTTCCAGCAACGTAGCAACCTTTTTTAAAATTTTATTTTGTCAGTTTCAGAGGTAAACGGGTACATATGTTTGTGAACACTTTCTACATAGAGCTGTCCCATTTAAATTATTTAATAAATGGTTTTGGAATCCTTACAAGTCCACTCTGTACATATTAATTTAAAATGCAAGTATTCCATTTACCTCCTCTAACATTTTCATAAGAATAATTTTAATTATATATGCAGGTTAATGTTTTATCTCTGTGCTAAATTATACATATCCGCGTCGAACGGTTTCAAAGAAAAAGGGCTGCGATATAATGACAGGTGAACAAATACGTTACTGAGTTTATAAGGCTTCCTTCTTTGTCGTTTCTGGATATTCAAACCTAAAAATCAAATTTGTTGATTTAAAACACCTTATCATTTAAGTCTAAAACTCAATCATTTTATCTTAGACAAGAAACATTTATTTTTTTATTAAACACAATTTAATCGGATAACAAAAGATAAAATATTAATTCTTCACAAATTGACCTGTTCACTTATAATCGTACAATTGATTTTTTCGCGTTTATTTTGAACTTATACGAGAGGTAACACTGGCGGTTTGTGGAATATCAAAAATGAAACCAACTAGCTAATTCGTAATTTTTTATGATTTTTTTTTTGTCTCGGTAGTACTGTATGCCTCATTGCATTCCATGGAAACACAATAAAAATCAGTCCACCCATTCTCCATTTGACGTGCCTTTTCGAAGGTTTTCACCATTTTTGGTCGTCGGGAATCATATTCCTGGCAGTATTTCTTTTATCATTGAGAATATTGAAATCGAATGAAGCAAGGTTGAGCCTGAATGGCAGATGACGCATAATTTATATATCCGACGTAGTAAAATATTCTGCCGTTCATCTAGCTAAGTGCGCAGAGGCGAACAAATGCTAAAGAACGATTCTACTGTAAGGTTCTCGAACTTTTTCCAAAACAACATACAAACAATTGCTTGTATTCTAATATACATTAACTGTTCTTTTATTTTCCATGACAAGCTTTACATAATTACCAGTCTTTCTAAGAACGAGGCGACCATTTTTTTACCGGCACTGCGTTCTTCTCCATTTTTATAGGAAACTTCAGAACGCAACGCTCATCGCGCAGGCAGTCTCATAGTCTCCGTTTTGTAACGGTAGATTAACTTTGACGATGTTGAATACGGCATTTGAATATCTTCCGTCCAATTTTTTTAACATCTCACGACATCGATCAACGCTACGGGTTTTTGAGCTTCGGTTAAATCATGCGCAAAGCTTCCCACCACCTATATATTCGTGTAGAATTTCCTTTTCGCGGCTCATACAAATATCTAAAATTGCTCAAATCTGCTAATGGATTACTCTTTATCATGAGCTGCATAGCGTTGACATTATATTCAGTTGTCGTTGTTGAAAGACGTTCCTCAACCAGATCGTCACTGAGATTATTATGACAACTCTTGAAGTATTCAACCAATTGTAAACAGTAGCCCAATTGATAAATTCCAGTTCAAATTGATCGTAACTTCGTTTCCGATTGAGACCACAACGAAAGTCATAAAAAATCATCAAATGAAATTGTTGTCGTGTTAAAGTCATCTTAACGAGACACAAACGAATTGGTGCCAATTTGGAAAAACAGATTAGAAAATCACACAAAGAACCTTACTTGTTTACTTTATCTTTGATTATATAGCGTTCGTTCTCTCCAGAGAGAACCTTTGCCAATGTCAAGTGTGGAACTTGATTACTAAAGAGTTCTAATTGAAATTCCGAAATTTGAATTAATTTTTTAATTTTACAAACGGCCAGTTCTAAATACTTTCAGTGCTATCCTTTTAACAAAACGTCAAGCCAATTATACTTCCTTCTGAAGACATGATTTCCTTTTCTAGACCCTTACACCCATTTTCATAATGAATATTTATATGAATAATTGGCTATGACCTTATATTGATATATATGTCGGTATATAATTCGATCTAATATACATAATGAAATACAAAACTGGGCTTAATATGTCTTATAGACTTTTTTATTTTACACAATCGATTGCAGTTTACTTAAACTTGTTATTCAATTAAATTAGCTGAAGAGTATTTGTAATCGCAATAAAAATTCCTTATGTACGGTCCATATTAATAGTCTAAAAATAAATCATATTTATATGTCTTATATGTTTATAATAATAACAGTTTTTTTTGGTAATATTTGCCCACCGTGTGAATAATAAATGACAAGTATACATAGCAGATGTACATTTCTATAGTTTTATAATTCTAAAGTTTATTTTTATTTTCGGAGAGCACTTATTAAGATTAGAAAAAGACTATTCAAGTTATGCTACTATTATTTTTTCATAATTAGCAAACAGGAATTAAAGAAACGGACAGGGTGACTGTAATGACATACATTTCAGCAACTGAACCTACAACACTAACAAATCTGTACAGAATGTATTTTTAATTGTTTCTTTCTTCGTGTTATCTCATTTCAAATATATTTACGTTATACTATTACTCATGTTTAAACAGTTAGTAAATATTTTTTGCCTGCGAGCGAATAGGTCAGCGAGCTTCACTTGACAAAAATCAAATTGTACGTTCTTCGGAGGCCTATGATGAGACACTGGTGTAAAAATTGTGGCAAATTTAAATAGACTTAGGTTAAAAGAAAATGCAGTGCCATGTACATTTAAAAAATTTTCATCTTATTTGTCTAAACCTGAACATTCAAGTGAAAGTAAAGATTAAATACTGGAACGATTAGATAATGTTAATTGAAGGTTAGCGTTAAGGGAAAGAGTCTCATAACGAAAGTAATCAGTATAATTCTTTTTATTTTTATTATGACTTTCGCTACTTACCTTTGAGATTGGTGTTAAATAAAATGTGAATGTAAAGTTCTATTCGCTATTATTTCATTGTGAGATGTTCCTACTATTTCAGCTTCAGTTAGAGTAGATGACGGCTTAGAATTGAAGATATTCATAGGTAAGAGAAAGTTGAAATTGTTTTGAGGTAAGAGATATCCAGCAATTTTGAAAATATTTGTTTGTGACTTTATCTACAGACCGTTCAAAGGAAAATGAGACATATGTTGATGACATTGTTTTTAATACATCATTTCTCTCTTACAAAAAACTAATTAAAGATGACAATAATTTAGACAATAAATTTACATTTTAGTGCGAAAATAAAAAATGTTTCCGATATACAACTGATTTCTTAATAAATTGCAGTATTCCGTATACAATTTCTCCTCATGCTTACCGATACATACGGAGTATTGATTTATTTAAAATTCCATGTCCAAATACTTTATGTAAAATGTGTTCTAAATATATCTGTAATCCAAAAAAAAGAACAAACAAACGTCTTCCGTGTTATGTCAAACCAAAATTTAATCTTTTGCACCTTAAAGATATTCTGTTACTCTGAAACCTTATTTTGATTACAAAGGAGGGGATGTCGGTAAAGCTTTTGATTCTGACCAAACCACTGAAACAGCTCATGTTTTCATGGTGCAAAGTTTAGCGAGTTCCTATAAAAAAGTAGTTCATGTTTTACCCGTTAATCAATTTACTGCAGAGATGTTATTTACTATCATCAAAAAAGTAATTATGGGCTTACACTTAATCTGATTTAATTCAATTAATCAAATTAAAGCAATATCTTATTTTTATTCACCGCCACAGTTACAGATAGTATAAAAACACCCCGCTGATGAAAATAAAGCTTTATTTTACATATTTGACTCGGTTAATATTTTTTAGGTATCCGTAATAATTGGCTTAATCAAAAGGACCAGCAATTCATTTATCCAGGTTTGAACCTATTCAATTTTAAAGTTGTACTTCAGTAGCTAAACTTTCCGTTATAAAATGTTATATGATAAAGAATGTAATGATTTAGTAAAATATTTTTCTAAACTCAGTTTAAAATCATTGTATCCCTCTCAATTCAAAAGGTAAAATATTGCAAACGTTGTGACATTTTAACAAACCTTCGCTTTTAATTTTCACAAACCTTCGCTTTAATAATGCATTTTGGAACCTTTAGCTCCAGGGAGAGAAAATTACAAATACTTGGAAAAATGTTCAGTATGGTTGGATTTTTGGATATCATATCATCCTTTAAATTTTAAGTTTAGTGTAGAGATTCATTTAGCTTTTTTACATTGAATTCACGGTTTGTTACATCTTACTAAATACTGTATTAACGAGCTTAATTTTGTATATATTTTAGTAGGAAAAATAACAACAGATTCACAATTAAATGAAACTACGTGATGTAGTATTATTTCTACTTTCTTTAAATTCTTTACCACGACCTAGGTTTCGTTGTATTACAACATCTTCAGGTGGGCTACTATATAGCAATTATATTTTGAACTACGATATTTTTAATCGATCTAGAGCTTCGTTAAGAAATTTGATACAATTATGAGGTGCAATCCGTGCTTATCTTGAAACAAATTATATTTTGCACTATAATATTTTTAATTTGTCTAAAGGGATATGTTGCGTTATGTAGTGTAGTATGGTAGTTCGATCTTTACTCAAGCAATATCGCAGTCTTCTCCTAGTTGGACGGACGACTATAAGTGTGAGAGTATATATATATATATATATATAAGGTCCAAGTTTCAACTTTTCTTATCAGTTGATTTGGATTCACTCCAGAGTGTATACGAAATTGTGTACGATTTTCAATACGATTTCAATTTAATATAACTTAACCTCGATTACATTGGTTTCGACATTTCCAATTAAATTTGATTACATTTCTATTGGACAAAATTTTAAATATATTTTAAGAATGAAAAATATTAGGTTCATCTTAATTTTAATTAGCTACAAGAATGTTGTTTCTGAAATTCTTTAAGCCGGAGATATGAGTTAAAATTTACAGTCATGAAATTATCTCGCATCGTCTATTTTACATATAGTTCGCTTACAAAAAATTATTTTAAAATCCACCTAACTTACTCTTTTTAGACCTAAAATTAATAGAAAATTCGAGTGCTTTTTAGGGCTGTTTTTTCGTAATTTTTACTGCGCCATAGTCGGAAACCGGGGTGAAAACATATTTTTGTAGACATTTTAACAATATAGCCAAACTATGTCCAAAAAAACAGAAATGACTACAAATATATACGTTTCATAACTATACCAAATTTCAAGTTTCTGCGTCAAATGGTTTCTGGGAAAAAAAGGGTGAGAATTTTTAGTAATATCTTTAAAATCAGCTTGTATAAAACTGAAAAAATAATTTTGGAATTCTTGTGTCAAATTCCAAGCTTCTACATCAAGTTGTTTGTAAGTAAAATATAGTGGATGTTTTAATAATATCTCTAGAATTGTATTATATAAAATTTTTGTAAAAATAGTTTTGGACTCCTTACAAAAAGCTCTTTTATTTGATAATCAATACGGTGTATAAAATTAAAAATGAAATTATTTACTCTTAATTATTAATAACAATATTGTTTTAATGTTAACTATTTAAATTTATGCGAGTCAATACACTTTATCAATATGTTAAATTTTAAGCTCCTACATCAAAACGGATGCCGAGTAGTTTGTCAAGAACCAATCCTCTTCTCATTAGAAATACCTCCGTTTAATAAATTGTGCTGTTTCGATAGATATTAACTGAACTACTTCATCACTCAGATTAGCACTATTAACTGAACAAAGTGTATGTGTACACTATACACTTTATCAAAAATCGTCAGATTAAATAATTTCCACCGAAAATGTAAATGTGAAAAAAGACCAAAGTGCGTACTAAAAATAAAGAGTTTCGACAGCTTCGTCAAAAAATAATTTAAAACTAACAGAAGCAAAATTATGTTAAATTTCCTTAAAACTTGCAGAAATTATGTATCGTTTAAAAAGTATACTTTTTAAAAAATATTACTTGCTTGCTGTCTTAATCTTTATATTTGTAAGTTGTCATTTTTAGATCACAAATTGCATTTAAATTTGTTTGAAAATTGTAAGTCTATAGATCAAAATCATAATTATTTCATAATTAAAGCTTTCAAATTCGGAGAAGTTGCCATCTTCGTATTTTGTATAATAAAATTGAACCACAAAACTAAAAGACACGCAGAATTAAGAAATACAGATTTTAAAAAATATATATATTAATCATAGCTTAATTCATTAAATTATTAATTTCTAAATACTCATTTCTAAGTATTGATAAGTTACGTAGTAACCAAAGAGCAATGATAAAATTAAATTTTCTTTATTTTTAAAGAAAAATAAAAATGTGATGCAATGATAATTGTATTTAAAATAATAAAAAGATATGTCAAAAGTTTGATTTACTTTATCATCAAATATTTTCATTAAGTCATTCTAAAATATCAAACAAAAAATTATGCACATACAGATACCTAGTAACGATTTGATTACATAAACACAAGCCAGACTAGATCTGAACTATATGTTTTAAAAAAGGAACAATTTGAAAGATTAGTGAAATATAACAAAAGGAAAAATAAAATAAAATTGCAGATTACTTTTCCGCAATGATAAAGAGTTTATTAAAGTTGATAGTTTACAAACAAATTGTATACCTACATCAAACTTTCAGTAGCAAATATTAGTAGCAGAGCCAAAATGTGAAAGAAATGAGAGTATATTTACTACGAAATCAACTCATATTATTATCACATTTGGCGCTATTCCAAATGTATCTAATTGGTGTAATTGGTAGTTGTTTTATATCGAATTACTGTTGTCAATAATTTTGGAAGCTTTAGGAGCATTTTTCTGCTCTCTAGTTCGGGTTCATTTTCATTTTAATATATAAAGCTATAAGTCGCGATTTCATTGTCGGTTAATGGAGAGCGCCACTTCGATGAAATGACAGACGCCGTGAATCGACCGGTTCACAATTTGCAAATAGTTCGCGGGGCCGACTGATTGATGATGCGCGAGGCGGCAGGTGCACACCGCACTCGGCGCGCACTCTATCATTGTCTGATTGTTTACGCTCCGTTTTCGTGCCGGCTACCTTCATCTTCACTAGACCCACTGAAAGAAACGTAACATGAACGATAAGTCTCTCAACCGACCGCCGATTCGCGTAGCCCATACATCACGTATCTAGAAGACCATTAAGCCTAGCTTTTAATTGCTCTCTTTAATATAATAATGATCCAACTAACGTACCTGTATAAATATTCATATTTCTTCAAATATTTAATATTTTCTTAAAATTTAGTCCCTGAACATTAGTCAATAATTATAAAACACGCAACTCATTGAATTCATCTAAATATCTGTAAGCGAACTACTATACTTTTAGACTACTTAGGCGGTAATATTTCAAACATCTTTTAATTTGTTCGCATGAAACATTTATGTTTTGTTCCATGCTTATTATGTTCTCTATGTTTAAATGTGTTTTCATTTAATATTAAAACCACTCTATTTATATTGACTTTTATATTTATACATTAATTCAATAAATTTTAGCCAGAGCTGTTTTTTTTCATTTCGTCTTACTTTTTTTCCATTTTCGTCATATTTAAGTAGAAACTTTCATACACTCACAACTTCACTTCTCTTAATTAGTTTTTAATATTCATTAAATTATATCTTACAAAGTTAAAGTAAAGTTTGCTGTTTTCTGTTAAAAAATTAGGACAAAGTTAGATTTTAAGTTCACAGAACCTTCATATTTATAACGCAGATTACTCTGACGAACACACGTTTCCGGTTCGACCGCAATTGTGAGTAAAATAAGTTTAACAAAATATGGAAACACGAGGAACTAAAAAACAATCGATTATTATTAAAATTATTAGTTATGTAAGTTTAATTTGATCAATCGGTCAATGAGTGACGGCACGCTAAATAACGTGGACTCAACACGTTGATGTGAAAAATATTTACGATAATTTACGCGCGAGACTGACGAACGGTCCGAATATAATTTATAACATGAGCGGATGAGCGAATGGCCACGCTACCCAAATAAATGAAAACGGGGCCGCCGCTTCATTCAGAGCTGTCAATTTGTGCTCGTCCCACGCGCCGCCATCGTGCACCGCCCGATTCCAAATAACCAACGCGCATAATTAACCGACTTCAACCCGCCACAACACGTATCGATTACAGAACCAAATTAACAATCGTAATACTGATGAATTGCGTGAATGAAATAAAGGAGATAGGGGAGATTGAGCCTGACGTTACAGAAATAGAATATAATTTTAAAAAAGCTGGTATTCTTTACAATATAGAAAACAAATAATTTTGCGATTGACAAACAGGAAAGGGCTAAAAATAAATACAATTTTTAATCATAATATAAAACAAAAAAGCTATCTTCAGACATACATATATATTAAATTATAAAAATATCAAAAATGGAATTTAACAAGACATATTATATATATATATATATATATATATATATATATATATATATATATATATATATATATATATATATGTATGTATGTATATATATATATATATATATATATATATATATATATATACATAAATACATGTCGTTCACCCTTTTTGGGTTCTACGTGACTTTTTTCGACGAGTCTGTCGGGCCTATGAATGTCATGAATTAATATAGTACCTCTATGGAAGTAGGATACAAAAGACACAATCTGGAAATTCATTCCATCGCGCTAGTTCATTGAATTTCATAGAAATCATATTTACAAACTATTATGCAAAATAACCTGACTTTTAATAAAATAAGACAAGATTTTTCATACGTCTGAATGACGATTTAGTACCTTTCAAGGAGCTCATTTTTCATTTTCTCTATATAACAATGTCATCTTAATTGTAAGATCTTGGCCCTTATATGGACTGTTACCAGTCTCTTTTCTTGTATGAACGTCGTTTAAGCATAAAAGCCCAAAATGATGTTTACCTACACTCGGGCAGTATATTCACATACGCACGGAAACTCTGGAAACAAATCTTGCATCCTTTTATGATAATTTCCTCGATGTAATTTTCTTTCCTAATAAAAGTCCATTTATATTATACAGACGTCTGTTTATGCATCATTATGAAAAAATGGTTTAATTTATTTTATAGTCGTAAATGCTAGAATATCAACGCTAGAAACACTCACAGTTTAAAAAATACATATATGAAATCGCCATGTACAAAGCTGAAGCTATGTAGAAGTGAAATTAAGCAGATACATATATTTTTTATTAAATACGTACTACATAAGTTATAGTATACAGACAAAACTATGTATGTATGTATTTATGATACAAAAATTTAGCCATCGATATCTCGGTGAAAAATTATCGAATCGATTAAAAAACCGAACGGAATATAGATACATAATGATATTAAAACGCTTAAAAAACGCCTACCAAGTACGAGTAGAACTCGCACTACAAAAATTCCGTGCATATAAACTCTTATAAACCTTTTAGCGAGCATAGTATTTCTATTAAACTATTTACAAATATAAATTTTTGACAATGTAAATATATTGCCAACTAAATGTTTCACTAGAGTATATACAGAATATTTGAAATATTTCATGTATACTCCGACATACTTATATAATATTTAAAAAATTATAAAATTTAAGATAATTTCTACAGTTTTCTTACAACCTGGCTTCTAAAAACCCTATTTTTTTCATAATTTTAGGTTGAGTGGTTTCGGAAATATGGGGAGGGAACGTATTTTTTTTGCATAAATTTCAGAACATCTCTGAAGGCACACTACCAAAAATTATGAAAAAAATTATATGGATGTACTTATTATTAGTCCTTTCAAACGACACCCACACTATAAATGGAATTAAAAAAATTCGATTTGCCCCCTCAAAAATTTCCGTGTAAATATTTTTCACTGTTAACGAATGTGGGCTGATCACTGTCAACAGTGTGGGTTCATATGTTTTATTACTACATAAAATGTCGAATTTCCACGTGAAGCGATTTCTGAAAGAAAACGATTGTGACAGACAGACAGACACATGAATGATGTGAATATGTAAACCTAAAAAAGACTGTTTAAATCATTTTTAACTATAAACGAGTGACTAATTTAGGAATAAAAGAAACTTGGAATTTTTTTAGCCATGGCCTTCAGTGATATCGATATCACCGGATAGTTACTTAAAAATACTTTAATTTTTATTCAAAACGTGGTAAAAAAATATAAGAGTTAAAGACAAAATCCCATAATACTTTAATAATTAAATCAATTCAAATGCCTCTATTTGCAGGTAGGTCTACCGTGTACAGTATAACTTAAATTTAAAAAAAATTGTACGTGTAAGCTTCGACGCGCAAACGGAGTTTACTCCTTAAGTACGATTGTCTTGGAATGTATAAAACAAGTAACACTGTATATAAATATAAATTCTTTAATAAAAAAATGCTGACAATATAATTATTCGCAGGTAAAACACAAATGAACAAGATCAAATTTATACAATAAAATTAAAAACATTTAGTAACGTCAGAATAAGAAATTAAAATTAAAAGAGACTTTTTAATTTTGTAGGATAGAGTACAACAAATATTCACACATAATGAAGTTTAATGATTACATCTTGATATAAGCCAACCACTGTTAACTATGTGTGTCACACTCCGTTATTGCGATTACGCCATACGGAAATGCTAAATAAACGTATTGATATCTCACTCTAAAGATATGCAGATATGCAGAAACGCTGAGCGGAGAGGCCACCTAACCTTTACACTTTTTTTAACGCTCTGAACTTCTGATTTTACTACTCATAAAACTTTATACCGGGTGTATATATGAAAATCGATTCTTAAGGAGTAAATTCCAAAAAGAAATTACATTCGTGTAAACAAATTAATGAATCTGAATTCTTTATATTTCATTATAAACGTGAACATTTGACTTTACTTACCCTTTTACCCTTTCATTATTAATAAAATGAAAGGGTAAGTAAAGTCAAATGTTCACTTTTATAATGAATTTACAGTTTCGTCTATGTAAATGCGTGAAGAACCAGCTTTTTTGAAATTGGCAGTAAAATTTATGTTCAGTTTCAACGTAAACATTTGACTTTACTTACCCTTTCATTATTAATATAATGCTAGTGGTAGCATTATATTTGCTCCGTCAGTGCGTTTGTTTTCAATAACTTACTTTGTAAGAGACCAATATCTGCAACAATACCCTTTTCTCTGTTTCTGTGTTTTTTTCTTTTTCTTGTATTCATTTTACTACTTTTGTTAAACGCAATACCTTCAGCTAAAACAAACGACGCTTACAGCCCTTTTTCACTTTGAGTTTCACTTACTGTTGTCGTATTCCGCCTACGAAATTGGTTATGACAAGTTTAAAAGGACAAAGGGGTGTTTGAAATTTTGTTTACTGCTTGAAAAATTGGCAACGGAACTTATCAAATGCTTCAACAGGCTTTCAAGGAGGATGATTTGAATCGCACACAAGTTTTCGTGCTCCAAAAAAGCTCTAAATGTGGTGAGTTGAGCGTTGAAAACCATGCTCATTCTGGGTGCCCTTCAACATCTCAAAACGATGAAAACGTTGAAAAACTTTTATTTGGAAGTTTTAAGACGTCTGCAAGAGGATGTGCGGAGAAAACACCCGGAACTTTGGCGACTGTTTCCTCCATCACAACAACGCACCTACACACATGGCCTTATCAGTGAACTGTTATTTGGCCTTTCAGTGGTATTTTATCGTTCCCCACCCTCCGTATTCACCAGACGTAACTCCGTGCGATTCTTCAAGTGGGCTTCTTAGAACATCTTCAGGCGGGCTATCAGCAAAGATTTATCTTTCCCAATCTAAAGATGTTGTAATACAACGAAACCTAGGTCGTGGTAAAGAACTTAAAGAAAGTAGAAATAATACTACATCACGTAGTTTCATTTAATTGTTTGTGTTCGTATTAAAGGTTGACGTTAGAAGAGATTGTCGAGGCGTTGCAGGCCGAGAAGGACGCAGGTGATGTTATTTTATTTCCTTCTGATGACGGTGACGTAACAGATGAAGATAATGGAGATGAAAACATTCTTCATCATCAGATTGACATGCTTTGATCTCAAGTAGAGCTCCATAATATACTTTCCACCTCTGGATAAAATGGAGAAAATGACTTGGAAGAAGAAGTAGGAGAAATCGACATACCCGCACCGAAGAAACAAAAGAAAAAATGCAATACCATAAAACAATGGTACAGCACTGCCAGCAATACAATTACTTCTTGCAGTAAGGGAGACCGTGATGGAGAAGTTTTTTCTAACTCTCAGGAGGATATGTCTGCCGTGGAATGTTTCGAATTGCTCTACAGTGAAGACATAGTAAAATTCATATCAGAGATGAGCAATTTGTACGCTTTGCAGACAAATCACACTTTAAATGTAACTTGTGATGAAATTAGGGTGCACATTACTATATTGCTTCTTACAGGATATTTGACACCCAAGTACATGAGAATGTTCTGGGAAATAAAAAATTACACACATAATGACCTAATAGCGTCTAGCATACGGCGAAATAGGTTTTTCGAAATTCAGCAGTATCTCTATCTTTCCGATAGTATGTCCTTGCCGCCTAATGACAAATTTGCTAAAGTTCGATAATATTTCACAAAACTGAACATAAATTTTACCCCAAATTTCAAAAAAGCTGGTTTTTCACCCATTTCCATAGACGAAACTATAGTACCATACTTTGGAAGGCACGGTACCAAAAACATATCCACGGAAAACCAATAAGGTTCGGTTACAAACTCTGGATATTTAATAAATTGTGAGCCTTACCAGGGCGCATCTGGTCCAGGACTCAAGATGCAGTCCGACTTAGGCCTAGAAGCTACTGTTATCTTAGAGCTCCATTCAAGATTACCACAAGAACTGGGACCATACAATTTATACTTTGATAATTTTTTCACTAGTTTACCATTGCTAAAGTATTTGCGAGGGCAGAATGTTGGGCGGTACAGGTACTTTTCGGGACAACCGTCTGCAGAACTTCAATTTGTCAAACTCACAGGACATGAAAAAAGACCCAAGATGTAAGCTAACTTACAAAGCTTCTGAAGAAATTATTGCAGCTAAGTGGCGTGGCAATAGTATCGTTACCATTGCATCTAACTGCCATGGATTGGATCCTATCATAAAAGTGGATCGAAATGGATTTGTCAGTAATCAAAGGACAAAAATTCAAGTGGATTGCTTAGCAGTTATCAAGATGTACAATAAGTACATGGACGGAGTGGACCGTTTTGATGAAAATGTTGATTCCATGAGGGTAGCACTTCGCGGCAAAAAGTGGTGGTTCCCTCTGTTTACGTTTGCATTAAATATAGCTTGCCAAAATGCATGGCTGATCAAAAGACAGTCAGAAAAGAACTAGACCTACTACGATATTCGGCGAAATGTCGAAACCATCTACCTGCAAAAATATAGCATGCCTCCAACCCGCATATCATATTGTGGCGTACCTCAGCAAATAAAAGTACCTACCGAGGTGAGGAGTGCAGGAAGCGCTGACGATCACTCACAAATCGACTGCTCTCAACGAAGATGTAGATATTGTCACTAACGCACCAGAACAATGTGTGCCAAGTGCAATATCGGTTTGCATCTATAGTGTTGGTATAGCTTTCATAATAAATAATGTACTATTTTTTTTGTTATAAATAAATATTATTATAAAAACTGATGTATCATTCCCACAATAAGAATTAAAAAATGTTTTATCCTCTTCAGAATCTTAATTGCACATTACTCAGTGTTACCTATAGGTGACACCGCCATAAAAAATAGAGGTAGTTTAATTATTTTTTTATATATTTTTTGTCTTAACCCATTTGGTTAAGACAAAAAATATATAAGCTATTTTATTTAAATAGAAAAGAAAATCTTTATTAACTTGGACATGGGAATCGAAGAGTTGACACAAGAAATAAAAATAGAATTGATAATCCACAATTAAATGAAACTACGTGATGTAGTATTATCGTGGTAAAGAAATTAAAGAAAGTAGAAATAATACTACATCACGTAGTTTCATTTAATTGTGAATAATGAATTTCTACAAAATTAACGCCAAATATATTCAAGATTATTTTTATATTACAAATTACTAATAACTTTTCCCTGGGTAATGGTGTCCGCCTTTTTAACGAGATACCTGAGGACATAATAAACCTTCCTATAGCGAAAATAAGTTTAGTTATAGGATCAGGGACTATGTTAAAGATAAAAACGTATGGAGGTTATTCTAGTGTACAGTGTAGTTTAAAATGCACATCCTTACCCTCATTAAGAGGGTTTATAGATACACGTATAGACAATATTTATTCATAGAAATTAGAAGTTAAATCGTGACGTGTCAAAAGAGACTTTAATAGTCCTACTTGAAAGAAAATAAAATAAACAAATAAATAAAATAACAATCATATAGATCAATAATGTAAAAAATCGTAAATAATACTGAAGCAGTATTTTATTGGTTTTATTGTGAAGATAATAAATTTATTTTCGGTCGAATGGAAGTAAAATGGTCCTACAAAACAAATTCCAAAAAATATTAGTTAAATAATGAACAAGCAAATCAAGGCTGATCACGATTTGTCGTCGGGTCTTTAGAGTGAGTGGCCAACGACCCAACGACAATCGTAAAGCAACATTTAGCCTACGACACTTTGGTGTGTACACTCATTGTATACATGGAGTGTCTGTGTGAACACCATTGCGTGCGCTTGGGACATTTATTGCAATACTTGGATTAGTGTCACGACACCCAAACCGACTTATGTGTGAACGGCCAGATATTAATATCAGATATTTGTGTCGCAATTAGTGTCGTAGTCTATACAATTATAATATTTTCAGGCGGAACATTTTTAACTAAGTTTTAATAACATATTTGAGGATTTCCGGGTTGTTTTCAAAGTACTAACTAGAAGCATTCCTCTTGCTTCTAATTTTGCGTCTTTGTCTCTTGGTGTTACCACATTTATATAGGTCCAACCGCATGTTCGAGGACATAAAATAGGATCAAATGACAGCTGTCAATGTCTCATTGATGATCATCGTCAACTGCATAGTTTCCTAGAATTGACAGAAAATGAATAGATTTTTAAAGTTCAGTTAATTATGACATAGATACTTTGAACAGATTGTGCTAGTTGTTGAATGGCATCATAAATATGAGCCAAAACCGATATTTTAACCACAACTTAGACTTCGAACATTAATTACGTATATTCATTTGTTAATATATTGAAAATGCATGAAAACCATTAATATGTTTAAAAATTGCTTGGATAAAATTAGTAGTAAACATTTATAAAATATGTTATTTGGCAAGTATAATTTATGATATTACAGTTGTGCATGTGAAAATTAAGCCTTAGAGCTAGAAGTTCTACTACAGTGAAAAGGAAACAAAAGTTGAAAAACAACAAAAATTATCATTAAACATATAATGAAATTAGTTCACCTCATTTCTGTCATCTGTAATAATCACTTTGATATTTTTATTAATAAGTAAGATTTTTCGTATATAGTTTGATAGATAGGCTAAGTTTCATTCAATATTTGTATATATTTGGCTGTATTATTGCGTTTTTTCTGTGGCATATGAGAGATTCATCCGTTTTTAGATCATTCTTCAGTTTGTTAGTATCACAACTGTCTTGCGAACTAAATCACATGTTTCGTGAACTAAATTAAAGTAACTATAGTATTAAGAAAACAGTTATTTTCATAAAATAATATTTGTTCAAACTGTACCATGAGAAACTGTTGTGAAGCTCTTGTAAAATTGGGTGATTTGGCTTTTTGATTATTTATTTTTAGGCCATGTACTCGCGTACTATAACTTCCGAAACATCATCATTTTTTACTTATAGGTTTCATTCGTTAATTTCTTATTATATAATTACGTTAATTTCTTACTGGCGATAATTTTTTTTAATTTTTATGTAAACCTTTTTAATACAAATAGAGTTCGCGCTACACGCTATGGTCCATACACACTTAAGAATATATAAACAGGTACCTAAGGGTGTATAGTATTTCCATTGAACGATGTAAAAATATTAATATTATGTTTCAATATGCAAGTATATTGCTTATTGTATTTCCCACAATGCGTATAAATATACTGATTTTCCCAAAAACTGTGAAATTTTGAATGGTCGCTATAGATTTCACGTAAACATATCAGCGAACTATACTAACTCTAGTAACGCTTTCTTCATAACTCTGCCATTATAATTTTTAGAGATAGTGCGGGGAGTATAATATTTGTACAGGCCACTTGTATCATACCTCTAAAGCTAGGTTACGTAAAATTCTGAAAAAAAAGTTTGAAAACCTTTATAATTTCTTTTAATTAATTTATTGAAAATTTGTCTTTTTACTTTCTTAAAAATTACCACACATATATTTTCGATTGTTAACTATTGGTATAAATAGAGGTTAGTATGCCTTCTCATTATGCCAAAATTTCACGTTTTTTGAGAAAAATCATTGACACAGACGAACTTATGTAATTTTTTTTTGTTTTATAGTGTGAACCCTAAAAATATAAATCTGCAAAATTTCGCAGTCCTAATAAGTATTAAGTTGCATACTTACACATATAATTATTGTAGTGGAGTGAAAAGCGTATCGTAACGTAGAACTGAAAAAAAAATGTTACATATTCTTTTAATAACAAAAATAATATTTTCAGTCTAACTTTACACTTAGAAGTGCCTTCTTGAACGGTTGAAAAAATTAATGTGATGTAGTGCCTCCTCTATTACATACCACTAATATTGCAACTGTGAAAGTTTAGATATTTGTTACCTATAGCTCTGCGATCAAATAACGAATCACTGCTAACTTTTATATATTTATATTTCGTGTAGCGGAGTAAATCATTTTTTATCCGCAGTTCACGCACGTGGAATATTAATAACACAGAAAGCGTCTCTGCATGTCTGTCACTCAATTACGCTTAAATGCCCGACAGATTTAAAAAAATTGGCACGGACATGGTTCATGTTTCAAAATGACATATTGGTCGTATTAAACTCGAGAAATAACATTATTCCTGTAGTATGAAAATCGGAGTTTTTGTTCGATGATAAAATTTCGGTGCTGCATACATAAAGGATGGCACAACGTGCATACATCAAGGATTTAACATTATTTATAGAAAGATATTGCTATTGTACCACTGATTTATATATAAATTTCGCCATATTCATCGAAAATTCTCGCGAACGATACCGCTAAGGAAAAGCTGGTACTTTTTTGTAATATACATTACACCGGGTCACTTGTAAACATAAAGTTAGAACATAATATTTTTACTGTTTGAATCCAAAAGAGGCCTTTCAAGTATTATTACATGGTGAAAATGTAATAAATTTATTTTTCACTTCACCGTAATATTTTATATTATACAAAACACAATTAAATGAAACTACGTGATGTAGTATTATTTCTACTTTCTTTTAGTTCTTTACCACGACCTAGATTTCTTTGTATTACAACATCTTCAGGTGGGCTATTAGCAAAGATCTTCATAATTGTGAATAATGAATTTCTACAAAATTAACGCCAAATATATTTAATATTTTACAAGACGTTATGCTTTGACCAATGAATGAACGACAGAATACGGAATAGATTGTATTTCTGCGAATCCGATATAGGGTAAATAATGCATCTCGCATATGAAAACATAAAATAACATCCTAGTAACTAATTCAATTATCTACAGAAAGTTCCAAGATGTTATAATACTGATATATGTAAATTTGAGAAAAAAATGTTGAAATGTAGCTGGCGAAAAATTTGAGAAATATTGTACATCTGGTTCATACATGGGAGAAATATTGTACATACATGGGATCTAAAATGAAATATGATTACTATTTAGGCAACTCTAATTTTCAATGTACCAAATTCGACTTTTCCTGCGTAAATCGGGTAGGTAAAAAAATTACTGAGGAGAATTTATAGAATATCCCTCGTTTATTATTCATAAACATAATGCGGTTTTATCTCTCTATGACCTTTATGATGCTCCCGTATCAATAATAAATTTAATGTGCGGTCGTTGAATTGTGAAGAAATGCGTTGCGTGTTGAATGGAAGCGTATTTCATTGCGTCATCAAGCTCCTTTATGATGATTTCGTTCTATTAATAGCACTGTTCCCGAAACAGTTGTGTCCGTGTAAACAAAAGCGCAGGTTCTACGACTGCGAGTGTTATTTATGACGATTATTTCGCTTCGAGGTTGGACTAGATTAACCTCATACAAGCACTTCGCTGCTCTCTACTCGCGATCCGTGTGAGTTGTGCGGAATGAATTAATTCTGTGTAATGAGTATTCGTATCGTGAATATATTGTTGCCTTTGCATACTTCGATTTCGATCGTAGTTTAACTTTGTTATGTCCCAAATAAAAGGGAGAATAGTAAGTACGTTGTGACGTAAATTGGTTCTGGTAGAAGGATAACTGAAATAAGGTAACTGAATTTATTTTGTACATTTATACACACATTAATTTTGGTCACTTAACAGCGAATAGTTTTTTTTTATTGCAAGCGTATTCTGTACATGGTTTAGTATTACGACTGGAAATATGTAAGAGGTATGAACTCGTTGTACATCCAAGAACTGGCAAGTTTTTGGCTGAGTTTAGACACTACAAAAGAACAGTTATGACGACCTACTGGCCAGATTTGACCGTACGTCCTTTGTGCGTCTCTTGCTTAATAGTAGTCGTGGGCGGGAGGCAAAGTCATTGACTTCAACTCGAAATAATAAGGCAATAGAATTCAATTCTAACGACATCTGTTGTAAAAATCACATTTATTGAACAACAAATAACTCGCATTGGTTATTTACCTTTTAAGAGCAATATGGAGTTTGTGTACAATCACATATAATTCACAATTTTAAGATAATTGTGAATTATATGTGATTGTACACACACAAATACACACACACACGAACGCACGCACGCACGCACGCACGTACGCACGACCGAAAGTCCGCCCGCCCGTCCGCCAGACCGTGAGCGCGCGCTTTCGCACTCAAGCACGTACGCACGCACGCCGGATGCACGCACGAACGCACGCACGCACGCAAGCTCGCACGATCGCACGTACACACGCACGCACGCTCACACACACACACACACACATATATATATATATATATATATATATATATATATAAATGTATCTGTATGTGTACGTGCGTGCAAATAATGGGATAATTAATTTTATTGAAAAATTGCGTGTAGAAAAACAACAAAAAGTAGAATTCCGTAGTTGTCTATATGTAAAAAGTGCAAATTATGCGGGGGAAATTCAAATTATCGAAACTCAACACTTTTGGTTAGAACGAAACGTGGCGTCAGAATCTATGTAAACAAACTCGTATTGTTCACAATATGGGTATCATTTGTTGTATTTGATAAAGAAAAATAGAGTTCTTGCAATATTTTATATATCCAATGCATTTTTAACATCCTAATGAGATTGAAAATCCCCTAGAACGATAACTGAAAGTAGCTTTGTGAAAGCACAATCGTATAATCTGCCGAGAAGAGATGCATTCGTATGGCATCAAATTTTGCTTGAAATCCATATTTTACATCCGTTGAGGTCAAAAGGATTAAAACTGCAAGGTAATTGTTTTAATTCATGATAATTATAATCATGAAATATGTACGTTTTTATGCATAAATACAACCATAAGCAGTAAATACTTACAGCAGTAAACATAACCTATAATCTTTTAAAAACATGGTTCCATACTATCCATATTTTATTAATTTATATGTAATGTTATTTTCTTTCAGTAAGTTTTATACGTTTCAGTCAAGTCACTTTTTAAGTATTTTGGCAATGTTATATAGTATTTTCTTAATGTAAAACCCCAAAAACGAAAGTCGTATTAAACTTCTGTAAATTAGTTTATGTACACAGTTATCTACTGATTGTGTGACTGATATTAAATACAAAACTCACTTATGATTAATTAAAATCATACTAGCTATCCAAATATAACATACTTACATTAAAGTGAGCTTCACTTATTAGAGATGTCTCATCTCTTCTTATAACCTTGCTCCATTGTTTTCTTATTTTTGCATCTCTTGGGATAAGAAAAACACTTTATCAGGTGCACTTCTAACAGTGCACCTGATAAAGTGTTTTGCACCTAAGCCCAATACAGTACTTGTAAACTGGCTTTCAATCTTCTTCCGTGGTTTAAACTGCTATTATACTCAAATATGTTTAAAGTAACGAGGCACAGTAAACAATAGCCGAGTATAGACAGTGACGTCATCCAAACCGCGCGAAAATGGTGGCGTTTGAATAACTTAAATTTAATGACAAATTAAAATATTTTTTTTTAAATTAATTGAAACATTTCCAACAGTATTTACATTTTAGATGTAAACAATGAATTTAAAATATAAAAAAATTACATGCATATTCCATATTGTCTAAATTTATTATTCCATCTACCGTGGTGGACCTTAAATAAACCTTTTGAATAGGAGTGGACGTAAAATTATCATGAATATATTGGACATTCATCGTTATATTTTAGTAACCCTGTCTTTTCGTTATTTTGACTTTATCAGTTTTGAAATGCGGAGTAGAATATATTCTTATGGACATTTTCAATAATATTTCTAGAAATATCTTAACATAAAACCCGGAAAAAATCATTTTTTAATCGCTACAACTTACTTTTTTGATTTTTCCCACACACTACTTGAAAAAAAATCTTATACTTTTTGCTCCGTATTAATGTTTTATAGCGTTACCTATTTAGATACCTATGTGCATGTAAAAATGCTTCATTATTTTATCCAATTTCAATTTTATACGTCAAACTATTTCTGAGACAAAAAACGTGGCAATTTTTAGCAATATCTCTAGAAAGTTCTTATATAAAATTGTAAAATAAATATTTTTAAAATCTTTCAATTTATGTCCCACACGATAGAGAAAATTTGAAAAAAAATGTGGTGTACTTAGCTCACTCCCTCTAATCTTCCCATATGAGTATATTTGAGTTTCAACAATTGAAATATGCATATTCGGGTTACTATGCTTTATCTTTGTGCCAAATTTCAAGTTTCTACGTCAGATGGTTTCTGAAGTAAACGACAGTGACCGATGGACAGACGGACAGACATATAAATGATTGCTTGATGAACTCTTGTTACAATAATAATAAAATAGATTTTTTTAAAATTGAAAGCCACGCTGAGCCGATCTATTTTCAGATTATTTCATAAATTGTCATAAAAGATTTTATGAATCTTGCGTTCTTTGGTACGAAAAGCGCTATTAATATAATACCAACTTTTCATTTGAATCTTATTTTCTGTCTTAAGTAAATTCTTTAACAAAATTGGAGATAATTGTTTTATCCCTAAAGAAGCCCTAAAATTTCAGTCGTCCATAATTTTATATTTTTCTCGTTGCGCTGGGATTAAAAAGACATCTTGATATTTTTGCTGTAATGTACTAGTGACGTTTTTAATTGTACGAAGTACATAAAACTTCCTGCATTATTTATTTCCTTTTACGAAGTACATAAAAGTTCCTGCATTATTTATTTTCTTTTAGACGAATTTTCAATAACACGCAAAGTTTTTAATATAATTATTTTTGCAAGTATACACTTTACATAAAGATATCTCTCGGCATGGAGCAAAAAGAATTTCCTATCTTTT
Source organism: Druceiella hillmani (assembly GCA_039881145.1). NCBI lineage: Eukaryota > Metazoa > Arthropoda > Insecta > Lepidoptera > Hepialidae > Druceiella > Druceiella hillmani. The sequence continues at coordinate 41,131,309 of JAYKKI010000017.1, read as the reverse complement.
AAGCACCTACCTTTAGAGCAGAAATAAAAAAAATTTCAGCATGTAAAATAAAAATTTTGGTTCATTTATTAGCTCCAGTTACGAGGTAAGAAACTTCAAAGCCGTTCGCAATGTGTGTGTCGCTTCGCGTCCCATTTAAAATAGGACTACGTGAAAATCCGAAAAAATCTCGAAAATAGGTTTCGATGAGTACTTTCAAGTGAATTTTTTTTTAATAATCCAACTACATTAGCTTTCGGAATATCAAAATATTTATAAGTGTGAGGAAATTACTGGATAACTGAGCTTGCTAGTTATATAATTTAAAAAAGAACAAAGGACGAATCGCAGTACCAGGTTATAACTGTAAGGGTATTAGGATACTTATTCAGCTAGCATAGATCTTCATGGGTGCATATGAGCGCGATAATAAAAATTTATGTAAGATATGTGGATTGATATTTTATGAAATGACTTCGGAACTTTAATTTACGCGTGGTCCGACACGCATTTGATCAGTTTTTGTACTTTTAACTTTAGTAGAACTGACGGTTCTAAGATTTATTTGTTTATAATAATCAATAAAACAAATTGTATTCATCAATAATTTTTTTCATAAATTTTTTTAGATTCATTTTTAATGTATTAATATTTATTAATAAATGAAAATATATAATTAGCCTACAAACTGTAAGTTATAATAAAACTTCAGTATTGGCTCTTAGTTTGGCTCTTAGCCGTTCAAGCACTAACATAAGGTATTCAAAATAGGTACTTTAATAATTAACTGATTCGCAGTTAACCATAACGGATCGCATGTAAAACTAATCGCGTTTTAGTGTCTTTGGTACTAATATTTTAGACAATATTTTATCATCTTCAAAATTTATTATCTTGTGTTTTACTTTTCTCTAGTCCATTTAAATAAGAATGATTTATTAATTTTCGCAACGCACCGCAAGGTAGTGCATTTAATTCTTTTAACTTCTCCGCGCCAGCCGTGGATATGAAAATTAATTGAAAAAATTAATGTACAATTTTCGTTATTAAGGAAAAATTGTACATAATTTTTTTATTCCTTGATAACTTTAACAAAACAATCCAAGCTAAACGAAAACATCAGAAAGATTCAAATTCGGAAAAGAGAAAAGCGGACACTGAGTATATAAATACTTACGCGAACTATTTTGAGCCACTTTCCGCCCCTCAGTAACTCAACAGTTATTCATCCTATGAACTTTTAATTATATTGCTATATTTATTTATTAAAAATTACAGAAAAATTATTACTAGCTTACTACTTAATGAAGTTTTCACACACGTGTATAATTTATAACGTAATTATTAGTAAATTTGATTCTAATTATGTTGTCAATGAAGCCAACAATCCCACTTATTTTTATTACCGAACTTGGTTTTTTTTCGTATTTATATTTTTGATACGATTACTCCATTCAAGTAAATAAAATGACACATTACAAAATTACTTCACTGATTCCGACTTTATATCAACGGGTAAAACGATGTTCCTTGAGGGCTGTCTCTGTCTATTAAGGAATGTAATGCACTCAAACTTTAAGTTTTTATCCATATAAAAACGAAACTTTCTAAAATTAGTTACAAACCGGGTTTTTATTCTCATAATGTTACAAAATCTTAAAAAAAGAAATAAAGTTAGCTTTCAATTGTTAATAATAGAATATATTATAAAGTATGACATGAGCAGCTATGCGATTGATCCGACCTCTGTTGAATTGAGTGTAATACTTACGGTAGGTTAAAATTATGGTATACGGAAAAAATTTACTTACCAAACATGATCGTGTTAATCGTTTCCTTTGTGTATGTTTTTGTCAATTTATCCATAAATTTGTCAATTTATCCATCACCCTCTCCTTCTCGTTCTCCCTTACCCCATCCACCCTTCCTGCTCCCCCTTCGTCCTATCTCCGCATACCATCCTACCACACTCTACCTCGTCTTCTCCTGCCCCACTCTCCCTTCTGCCCACTCCTCCTGCCCCATTTCCACTGCCTAATCTCCCCATTTCACCCTATACTTCGCTCTCAACCTCTATCTGCAATTTAACCCTACTTTTTCCTCCATTTTCCCAATTTTTTCTTACTCCATCTGCCCCCTCCGCCTCATCCGAACTCCTCGGAATGTCCAGTGGAGACGCGTCCGTCCCTATACTCTCCTTGAATCTCTAAGTCGATTTCTCCCTGGCCGATCTCACTATCATCCTCATCATCTCGTCCCTGCCCCTCCATCTCGTTGTCTTTCCTCTCTCACCCAACTACATGCGTTACTCGCTCGTATATTGAAACATTATGTTAGCGTTTCACTTTCATCGCAGTCATTCTCAACGATCTTACACGAACTTTCCCTATAGTGACAAAAGAGATTTTTAGTCCAAAAGGCAATTCCGCAAAATATTAGACGAAGTTTACAAATTTACTATAATAACACAAAGAGAAGATATATCCATTTAAGAAAGATCCACAACAAAAAGCGTTGTTATCTTGTCAATATCACTGCAAATTGTGCAGATTAACCCTTAAAATCGTTTGATGGTAGAAGGAATGCGATAAGTTGCTCCTAAGTTTATATTTGTTTTAAACATATTTGACGCAGATTTCCATACAATATTTTTAGACAATAATATTTTTAGATATTAACATTCTGATGCTTTTTGCAGAAGGAATATCGTTAAGTTTTATTGTTTTTTTTTTCAGACGGAAAAGGAATTGTAATTAATAGAAGATATGTGTACTGAAATTAAGTTTTGCACTGTGAAATTCTAGAAATTATATCAGTTAAAAGAGAATTCTGTCTTAATTTGCCGAATTGTTTGCTGACTTTTGTTATCAACAAACCGCTCCAAAAGACTTCATACAGCTCCCATGATAAAATGTAAGTGATAATTATTTTATATATCAGCAATATACTGACACCCATTCAATCGATAACAATGTCTAGTTTTGCCGATTGCCGACTTAATCAACTTAGCTGAATAGGTGACGTCAGCACAGGCAAATGCGACATTGTATCCCTCAAGTGGGCAATTAGTACGGCATTAGCCCCTCACGTACCGACAATGATAAGCGCGGCTTAAAGAGTAAACTTCACTGCGACGATAATATTATCTCCCAGCGTCTACGCCGACTGCTCAGTATTAACGCCTGCCCTGGAATATTTTGTCGACCGTCGACCATTTCATCATCGCCTCGCAAATAATATTTCCACCTTGTGAACTATAAAGATTGTCAATAGTGTATTATACGATTTAACGTAATAATACCTCGCATTGATAAAATGGAGTTAGGTTGGTTCGTAAACCTATTTCATCTGATTTTGGTGTTAGGCAATAATACTCCGCTCGTCTTTAGCGAAGAGCTTTTTTGTGTTTATCGGAAGTACTAATATCATTCCTCAATTTGAATAATATGTCTATCATATCAACTGGTCCTTTAACAATGTAAACTCCTTGCTCCTCAATGGACTCACGTGGAAGGACAAGGATTATTTCATTATTTGATTATAACTGCGACTATTTAATATGCAATGTATCTTGAATGATGTGAGAAATATTTTTAGCAACTTGCCCATGTTTATTACCAAGATAGTGACTGAACACTATGTTTTAACTGAAATGGAAACAGCGATTATTCTAGGCTATCCTTAATGGCGCTCCGCGATATTTGTTTACTAAAAGAAGAATTATAGTAAATTAATTTCAAAAATATGAAGGAATCGTCAGAATCTTCAGGAAATGGTTTCTTTAAACGCCGAGACTTTGGTTGAAAATAGACGCAACTTTAACGTAATGATGTTGGGTGAAAGCGTCTTTGATATATGGTGAAATCTACGTGAGTCTTTGAAAGTCCCCTCATGGCAAATGTTCGACACTGCAATGTGCTTTTTCTATTTACCAGTTATATATTTTTTATATACAAAATGTGTACATAGAAGCTCATGATTAGTGATGAAGTACGAGTAATGTTATTGCACTGTTTAACTGTTTTTCAATTAAACTGAACTGTTTTTCAATTAAAGTTATTTACTAGTAACTGGTCTCTTAAAAACGAAAATGTAACGAATACACAGATTTGGAAAGTCGGTCTAATTTATTAAAAAAATGTTAATTTAGATTAAATGAACAAACATCTCCATGGTCAAGAATAGGCAGAAGTAAAGTTTGACAAACATGTACTTTTGTTTGAAATGGAAAATTTCTTTTTTTTTAAAAGAAAAAGCCGTTTGAGACAGTGTATTTTGAATAAATTCATACGTCTAACGTCATTTACTTGAGAATGCCATGTGCGATGTTGGTTAATTAAGAGCCTAATATCTTTTACAGCGGAAGTAAAAGGAATAACGTATCGTTAATCAATAGCTACGGTAAATCTGATATAGTTATTTTCGACAGAAGTTTCTGACTACCGATAATGATAACCTTTAATTGGGTCAATCAGAAGACCGTGTCTACTAGTACACTGACTGACCGAATGTAGGTCTGTATTCTTTATATCATTGCATGAAGAAATTTTATCGACACGGCAGTGAGAGCATATTTGAAGATCATCAGCATATAAATGATAGTTGGAGGACTACGGCATCAATAAAAATAGAAAAAAGAAGTGGAGAAAAAACACCACTAGGAAGTACTCCCTACTCTAATGAGACTAGTCCACTTTGAATAATTTACGGAAATCGCGGCTCGCTCGGCCCTTCAACAAAAATAAATTGCTCTCAATTAAATAAAACTACGTGATGTAGTATTATTTCTGCTTTATTAAAATTCTTTACCGCGACCTGGGTTTCGTTGTATTACAACATCTTCAAGTGGTCAATTAACAAAGATCTTCAATTCAATTATCAAAGATCCATCTTTGCTAATTGCCCACCTGAAGATGTTGTAATACAACGAAACCTAGGTCGCGGTAAAGAATTTAAATAAAGTAGAAATACTACTACATTACGTAGTTTCATCTAATTGTGTATAATGAATTTCTACAAAATTAAAGCCAAATATATTCAATAACTTCCTCTGTTATTTTTGTTTAGTATGTCTATCATAGCCGTTTTTCTCAGAAATCTCATGACGTAAAAACTTGAAATTTATCATAATAATAAAATATGTTGATCCACATCTACGTCAATGACTAACACTTAAAAATATTTAAATAGAAATTTTAGAGGGCGAGGGAAAATTAAGTGATCAAAAAACATTTAATTCCATTTACAGTGTAGTGTCGTGAGGACTCTTTCTTCATGAATATCGTTTAGGGCGAAAAACCAGCGAGGCGTCACCCAATATATAAACAACGATGGATAAAGGTATGCCCTCTGACGACACAGTCACGCACTAGTTCCAAAGATTCAAAGAAAGAAATTTTGACCTTTCCGATATCTCATCCTAAGCGACCTCTTACAATTGATTCAGAAAAAATTAAAAGCCTTGTTGAAATAGATCCCGGATTAAGTTCGCGTTGTTTGACAGAGCTATTTTCACGCTCTTATACTGCAATGGAAAAACAACTTCATGCTTTAAGAAAGAAGTGTAAATATTTCATTTCGCTACCACATGAGCTAACACCCTTTCGACTTCAGAGAGCTAATGTACGCTTGGAGCTTCTGAGTTACCGTCGTATCAATTAGAGGCTAAAGTATGCGGTTACGAGAGATGAAAAATGCCCACTTTTATATTAATTTTTAGCATAAACACCGGTAACTAGAAGCTGGAGAAAAAGGTGTGCCTAGACCAAAATATAATATTGGACAAAAGATACTTTCGAGTGCATCGTGGGGTATAAATGAAATTATTCATTGACTTATTAATTGGGAACTCTTTCAAGCTAACTGTACAATTACAGCAAAAATTTATTGTGAACGATTGTGTAAAATCACCGCTAAACTTCCTTCAAATCAAAACGATTATTTTCTACATGACAATGCTCGACCCCACGTAGCAAAAGTAATGCGTGAAAAACTACTTTCACTTGAATGGAGTACGCTACGTCACCCACCGCGTACTCTCCAGATCTTTCGCCGTCTAATCACTATCAGTTTCATTCTCTATATAATAATTTACGTGATAGAAAATTTAAAGACGAAAGTCATATCAAAATCAAACTTTTCTTGGTCCAAAAATGTCTACAAGGAAGGAACTTTAGCTCTGCCTACACGTTGGCGACAAGTGTTAGATACCGACAATGCCTATAAAATTAACGACTGACTTTATTGACTACATATAAAAAGTTGAAAAGTTCATTTACATAGATGGCGAGTTTATAAGTTGCCGACCTAATATTACAAACATGCGCCGTGATTTTACGCATACGAAAAATATAGTAGGTGATATATTTCAAGTTTTTCTGTATTTACAGTCGATTTTCTCAGAAAAATTACCACATTGAAACTTGATATAGCATAGTAATACATCTAATTAACCCACATATTTTGCCTTAAATTTTTTTTTTAAATATTCGTATAACAATTAAAGAGAATGTGAATAACAGTTTTAATTTTTTTTAATATTATATATGGAAGGACTTATTATGAGGAATATAAAATTCTTTTTTCCTAATTTTAAATTGCAGATTTAAAAAAATATTCTAAAAATTATGCTCCAATAGAACATCCCTACTTCCGAAACTAGAAAGCTGAAAAAGCGGGTTGGTAAAAACTCCCTAGAAAGTTAAAGGAAAACTATGGCGATTGTTCTTATATCTTGTTTAATATGCGCCATATTTTACACTTGTAAAAGATATGATAAGCAATATATCTACGTTGTAAAAAATTAATATTTATAAATAATGGAATTACTATGTACCCTTAATTGTTTATAAAAGCCTAAATGTGTACCGAACTCGCACTACGGTGGGTTTTTTTTATATTAAAAACTAAATTTGACTTTCCTAGTTGTCACTGTAAAAATATATCTAATAAAAGGGTATTTAGAAACCTGCGCAAAAGTTGCGGGAAAACTATAGCCATTATCCTATTCCTTACATTTTTTTTGAATATGCAATGTTTTCATGATTGTGAAACATGTATCAGGCAATATGTCATGTTATAAAAAATATATATGTGTAAATATAATAATGGACTATAAATGTTAAGTACCGTTAAATATTTATAAGTGCCTACATGTGTACGGAACCTTCATAGCGCGAGTTCTACTCGTACTTGACAGATATTTCCAAGTTATTAAAAGTTATTAAGCAAAAGCTTGATCACCTAACAACAATTTTTCCTCCGGGCAAAAGTTTGACCTTTCGGTACCGCGACAAGTTATGTTCAGTCAAACGAATTTGTCTCGCTAGATACGTACGAGTACAGCAGCCGAGCATCACCTAAGAGTGGCGGCGGTATTGATATAGGGGCCTCAATGTACTTCACATCCTAAACCAGCGGCGCTATTGTTCAGTCACCGCGATTCGTGAAAATCCATGAAATTTTTCCGAAGTGAAAGTAAAATTTATATAAGGTACTCCTTAAAACTTTACAATATTATTTTTTTAGATCATTTTATACTACTGTTGACTACTTCATAGTGCACATTTAAAAGTTCCATAGGTTGGTACCAAAATACACATATTATCTTTTAATTATGGTGGCTTATTTATCACCCGCCGGTATCAACATTCACGAATATATTTATTAAAGTTTTCTGATTATAACTTCACCATTAAGTGAAGGTTAAATAAAATAATGAAAATGGTAAACTCGATAAGATAAGATTATAATAATTCGGTCAAAGTAGACAGTATGTTCTAAAATTATTTTTTCTTTCTCCGTACATTTATTGCTCTGTTTTATAATTTATAGCTCCAAACTCCCCATCTTGATAAAACCTTAATTGAGTTGTATTATACATCATTCAGATCAAATTCGTATTCTGTTGTAACAAAGAACAAAGAACAAAAAATTTTATATTTAGCATTCTTTAACTTGTGCTTCATCTCCATTAGTAATATTTTAAATTTTGACAACATTACTTATAAATGAGTAGGTACTATGTTTTTAGATTCTATATTTCAGCCTAATACCCTGTCAACTCTTACTTATATTTATATTCGCCATGTGTATTAACATACATAAAACATAATTACACGATTCAAATTTATAGCCGATTTGTTTACAGAAAGAAAAACACAGATCTATTCATCAATCCCTATGGACAGGGCATGCTACATAACTCAATCAAAGCACACGGCCATCCCAACCCAAGTTCATGCAAAATCCCCGGACCCATGCCGTTCAATATTTAAATACACTATTTCATTTCGCTTTTGACCCACACATATATATATATATATATATATATATATATATATATATATATATATATGTATATATGTATATATATATATATATATATATATATATATATATATGACATCGAATATGGAGGATTCGAGAACTTTACCGCACATCCAACGGAATTCTCTTTTTATTACCCTTTCAATATCTATATTATTCATCTAATTCACGCTATTAATTGTTTTTTTCTTAAAGGATCACACAACGTTTATACCCTCCCATCCTTATCAATAAAATTAGCATTCTATATAATAAATATTAGAACTTGTCATGTTTATTTTTCATTATTATTTAAAGTTTTCAAACAAATTGTCATTACAATCTTGTACTTCTGTAATAATTTTATACTTTTTATTTTTATGGTTCCTTACCAAAGTTAGAAATGGGAAACTCCTATAATACTCCTGTGGAAAGCTCACCTCACGATGTTAGTGCGTGCGTCACTTTTTTCCAAAATTACAAGTATTTATGTATTTAAAACATCTGATGCGCTGAAGCGCACAAAGCCGGCAAGAGGCGCTTAATCAGTTAGGTTACAATTAAAAAGAAAATGACTTGATGGTAATTTCGTTTGTGAATAGTGTAGACAAATTAAGGGATTCTAAAAATTAAAATGACGGACTTTAGAGTTTCGTATTGAAATAAAGAACCCTTATATTTTGTCATGTCCACCCATCCATCACATTATCGCACTTTAACAGTTCTAGACCTGTTTGTAAATTACATCAATTTTATAAGTATTTTATGGAGATTTCAAACATTTATAAAAAATTATTGCCCTCCCTTTAAATGTAAAGCGGATATGAAAACAATTTTTACGTGAAAACTTATGTATATTCACTTTTTAAGTATGCGATAGCCGGTCGAATTTGTTGAGTTACAAAATATATCTAGATTTCAATTGCTAACGACTACGAACCTGGTAATGAGTTACAATTGAAATATGTCATACGGATGATGATGCCCATGTTTATCCTGCAGCATTTGTTTTGCCTGTGACGTCATCGATCTAGTGTCTGCGAAATAGCGTTGTGTAAATTTATAAATTAGTTTTGCGTGAAAACACGTTTACCAAAGATGTTGATTTGGGTGTCATTGTGAAGAGCTCTAGGAATACAATTAGGAAGCAAAATAAAGACGAAAAAAGTATTCATCGGAATATAAGTAATAATCAATATAAAATGGTAAATTACGAAAATATTCAAGATTCAGATTGTGTAGTTGGCCCATCGGACTACATGAATAATAAATATGCTCGGAATTATAAATAACGCAAATCATAGAAAAGCTTGCATCAGAAGGAATCCAAGAAACCTAAAAGTCCAGGGTCGACCAAATGCGAGAGCTATGACAGTGTTGAAAAGAAAATAAAAAAACGATGCAAAGCCATTATTTAGCTGGTCCGTCGGGCATACAGCGGCCAGCAGCAGTCCAAACTCCACGGATCATGCTCAGGCATCGTTGGAAAACAGTACAGAAGACAGCAATAATTTAGCTATTGTTGACAAAGATGTATTGCGATCACCAAATATCGTCGTATTGTCGTCGTCGGACATCAATGCACGTACGTCAATGGAGGGGAGGGTGGGGTAAACTGTAAACTACGATGTTACTGAGTACGAAACCAGACGTGCAATTGAGGCTCGCTGCAGCTCTGCTGGGCTCTCATTGAAAGACGCACCGCTAATCATATTTATTGGGTACGGCAAACCCAAGTGGAAACGAAAACAGTTTCCAGAGAGATTGGTAATCGAATTACATATTAACACTTATTATTATTTTATCCAGACATTTTTACGAAAAATCTATGGCACAACCCGAACTGCGCCTTTCTCACATTCAAACAAGTACAACATTGTTAAAGAGATATTTTAAAATTAACTCACATTTTAAGCCCCATTTTCGAAACATTAAACTTTAAATGACGTACAAATGTCCTCTAATTGTCCTACCAAGGCAAATGTTAAACCATACGTTAGGAAATACGAAAAAGTTCTAGATACATGCATTCCATTGAAATTTCCAATTAAAGAAAATGTTAATTAATTTACATCAACAATTTCAAGATATATCTCCAATGCGCCCTTGGCTTCTTCACGTTAAGTGTACATTTTTTTTTAACAAATCACTCGGCCATTACAGATAAAGGTTTCGATGATGAGAAAATGTAATTGGTTTAAATACATTTATATTAAAGACATTAAATAAATGAAAATAAATCGATATATTTTGTTACTTTCGGCTAATTGCATTTCGACAAAATTCATTACATTAAAAGAAATTAAACTTGTAAATATATATTTTACTAAAACACAGTGTTTTCCAGGTATAACGCATTATATTCAACCATACAACGCGAATCTTCTATTGGAACTTTTAGTTACAATTGCAACTGAGAATTCCAACACAGAACAAGTGATGGAATGGAGGAGTGATCGACATCGTGTATTAAAGGGCCACGCCGTGCCCCTGCGGCAGCACTTTAATTCACATACGCAGACACGTGCGTCACTTGTTTCAAATAATATTCCAGATTAAGGTTATACACGGTGTCCGGGAATAGATAAACTAGACAAAGAAAGACGCTATTCGTTGGCTATAAAGGAATAAATTGTCGTTGAAATAAAACATAAAACACGACCTCTTTCTAATTGAGTACATATTACATTAAAAGCAAAATTAAACTTGTACATTTTTAATACTAGGTGGCAGCACTATGCATGCGTTAGTTAGTTAACTGGTTTTTCTTGCACGTATTGTATTTTCAATTGTATTTCATTTACTTTAAATAAGAGTTTATTATATTGAGAATACTTTGTTTCATTGAATAAACCCATAATCCAAAAATGCAAAAAAATATTACACATAACTCTTTTTAACACACTCAAAACTTGCCCAGAGTGCAGTGTTTACCCGCAGTGGCGATGTCTTCGCAGCTATTCGGGGGGTTATTCCCCCAGTGGCACTGAACAATGTGCGCAAGTATCGTGTGTACGAAAAAAAAACAAATAATTATGAACTTTTGAAAAAAAGTCATCTTTGCAATTTTACTTTAACGACAATTAACTATTTTACGACACCGTGTGTATTTCTATATAACTCCTATTGTATTCAAAAGCGCAATCGAACTGTCTGTCGCATAAACCTAATCAAACTCGCATGTGACTTATTTTTAGCGCTCAGTATCAATATTGGAAAAACAACTGTAACTACCTACAAAATCACTACGAAATCAATTTGCCTATCGCAGGCTTTTTCTTAAAGTTTATTTATTTATTTATTCATAAATATGGCAGACTTATCGCTACGAGAGCAATTTCTTACAAAACCAGAATACTACTAAAATTATAAATGATATTGTGGTAGACCGCAAAAAACTATACAATTAACTAAAAGTAAAATAAAATAAAAAATTGATAAGTCACACATACATTTACCTACACATATATATTCATATACACATTCACACACAAACATTTACATACATACACAAACATGCGCATGCATATATGCACACAAATGCCATTGGATAAAAAAAGGTAATAAGATATGAAAGGAAAAAAAGAAGTTAGATGTTAAAGGAAATTACGCGAGGTATAACTTTTTGAGATGATTCTTTAATACGTATGTGGAGGGAGCATTTCGTATGTCTGGCTGTCACTTATCCAACAACTCGGTAGCATATATTATGAAAGTTCATTTCATAGAAGATAGTGTGATGATTGGGAATGAAGGGAGTAAGAAGCGTTCCAGAACGCAAACAACAGAAGTCTGATATGGAAAGTTTACATTTTAATTATTATGGAAAAATAAAGATATATATCCCTCATATTCAAATACAAAACATATAAAGTTTTTTTCACATTTTCCTTATTTATACAGTTAACGAACCATGAGTTGTACGAACATTGTAAAGCCAAAGGTTGCTCACGCATCACTCGCGGTTAGTACGACTTACATCTGCACCGATATCATTTACTACATTTACGACATCCGTGTGTAATCGCGCGAGTTCGACTTGCTCTCGGTCGTTTTTTATTTTTTCTTTCACTCTTACTTCACGCTCGTACCTAGCCCGTATATTGCCATTATCCACAAAAACTTATTTATTTAATTTAACAATATGCATGAAAGTCAATATAATATATTCTCACCTTTTTTTATGAAAAATAGCATATTTCTGTACTCCACAAAATATTTCAATCTGAAACTTTCCCTTTTATGTCAATTAAGGTCAACACTGCAATCCTCCTTCCCTTCGGTCTCATTCGCGCACAAAGTATCCATCTTTATTATCTTGAAGCTCATCTCATTAAAGCCATACGGCCACATAATTTACGCAAATGGCAGCATTATAATTTTCACTTTTTTTGTTATAATGTAATATATTTGGTATGCTCAAAGTACTAGTTTTTATTGATATCATTATTATGTTCTGAGGTTCAGCCTCGTTTAGATCTATTTTATTGCCTGACTACCTTTCTATATTTCGAGTCACACAAAAATTTCCCTGAGAAATTTTGAATCTTGAAATAAATGCCAAAATTAATAAATAGGAGTCCCAAAAAGCAACGTATTGATTATGAATTTAGGCTAGTTTAGCTTAGTACATTTTAAGCATAAATAACCATTATTGGATTCTGTAAATTAGAATTAAAACATTTTTTTTGAGAAATTTGTTACCATGTCCGAAAAACATTTAATTAAGTTTAATAGCATAGTTTTTCTATAATTTAAAAAAAAAAACAGAATCACAAAATATCTACATTTGTAGGGCTATGATATTCGTACACTAAACTAAGATAAACATTTTTATGAGTTTTTAAATTTGACCCGTGTTGGCTTCTGGGTGCTCGATAAAATAGAATTTTTGAAAATTAAATTTCTATAGGTATGAAAATAGGATTGAAAGATTTTATGGGAATTTCGAAATAATTAACGGCAGAGTAATTAAAATTTGTGTTTGTTAGTGAAAAGTTCTCAGATGGAAATAAAGAAACACCTACTTTAGCTTTTTTGAAATTACACTAACTATTAATAATTATTGTATAAAATAGGGAGTAAAATTAAATGTTACCTTTTGAAATGTAGACCGTCAGCAATTAGGTCTATAATAACGTATGATACCTATAGATCTATAAGAATACGGCAGTTTTTAAAATATTTCATCTTGTAGTAATACCTAACAGGCCAGCTTTATCTCTCAATATCTCTAAGAAATCACAACAGGTTTTCATAATTATGAAAATATTAAGAAAATAGTTTGAAAACTGGAAGCAAAAGACAAATTTTTAAAAAACTTTATTATTTTTTTCTAGGCGGAGCATTTAAATAATAATTATTTAATATTACAGTTATTACCTGCGCCCGAGTGTTTTTATTAAACCTTTGCATTACCGAATCTTAAGCCCAACTCCAGAATTTAGTTTACAAACACGAAGTGCGGAAAAAGACGTTAGATTCAGGTATAGAGACAATGGGGAATGGTATGGATGTCTTCCATTAGATATAAAATGGCGTTAGTACCTCGAAAACGTATATATATATATATATATATATATGTGTGTGTGTATATATATATATATATATATATGCGTGCGTGCGTGAAATATATGCATATATATGCGTGTGAAGAATATGATATGCTTATAAATAGTTTAATAGAAAAACTATTTATACTTAAATCTTTATATATGCCTGAAAGCGTATGGGACCCCCGTAGTGCGAGTCATACTCGTTCTTAAAAGGTTTATTGACTTAAAATTCGTCTTACATTTCTTATAATCGCGGTTCTGGAACTGATAATCGGCATTCGCGTAGTATCCGATACCACGCGATTATCAGAATGCCAAACGGTTTAATCGTGAGTGTTGACTTAACGTTGATCACAAGAAAAATTACCACCATTACTGATAGACACATGAACAAAACTGCGCTCAATAAAATATTACACATTACATTACGTAGATATAATTAGCTGTTGCTGTAACATTGAGATACATCGCGGCGACGCGCGTTCATTTAGTCTAGCTTTAGCTTTTGTTGTGCGACCGCGACATTTGAGGTGTCTTTTTTATAGTTTTATTTATAATTGATTTTTATTAAATTAATTATAAATAAAATTGCATTATTGATTTTAATATCACCCTTCGAACTGTGTAAATTTTGCAAAAATTACAAAATATCCCAAATATTCATAATGAATACTAGTAGATTTATAGAAAACCTTAATAGAAAGGAAGATCGAGAGGTAAAAATCCATAAAATATACAAAGCTAAGCGCCTCTAAGTAGATGGGTTATGTCGCCAACGTAATAAAGTATCCAAAACAACATTTATTCGACGCGTGACCATACTGATCTGTTCTACTTCTGTCTGTTAGCAACCGTGTCCCGACACAGTACATTTTTTGAATGCTTTTGGTAATACTCATTTTCTAGCGAAAGTTGCTTGTCATTACACCACGGACAAGCAGCATTTATTGGTCGATGGAATTTATTATCTTCGTGGCGTGGATTATTCAAAAAATTATCTCAAAGTGTTATAAATCGTTTCTGGTCACTCGGATAGGTGGAGTGAGTTTGCAAAATATCATCGGCACTGGATGTACTAAAGACATTCCAAATGGATGCATCTTAAATAAATTTCTTTAAAATTAACGAACAATTTTGGCATTTATTCATCTGTTTATATTTTCACGTTTCGTATATATAAATGTCAAGTTGTATGTCGCTATTACCATAATAATCTTGTAATTGGGTATTACATTAAGCTTTAAACTCTGTTTCGATGCAATTTACGTATCAAACAAAGTTAGTTTCTCATTTGTTTCAACTTCAAATCACCTGTCATACCGAATTTAGTGAACTCTAAGGCTGATTTTAGTATCACGCTGACCGTGAGCGCTGAGAACTCAGCGCGTAGCTTGTTAGCGTTGGTCGTTTTAGTGTCGCACTGACCGCCTCGGGCTACAGCCGCAAACAAAAATGCGGAGTGCATTAATTATTGCTGCTACTACCTACCTATCAAAAAGAAGGAAAAACTTGCGACGAAGACTGCATGTCCATCTATTAGTTGAGCAGAGAGCCGTCGCAGGAGAATTTGTCCCGTTATACGGCGATTTGAGGGCCGACGAAACAAAATTCTTTAATTACTTTCGAATGTCGACTAGAACTTTCGACGAATTACTGGCAAAGACACAGGATAAACTGGTCCAATGCAGCTTACGACGTGTGCCTATACCACCGATTGAACGACTGATGGTGACTTTAAGGTAAGAAATAAAACATATATAGTTAGGTACATAAATTGTAATATTGAATGTCACGAACATTATCCAGAAAAGATCATTTTCATTCATCGTTGTGGCTGGCTGTTTGATACCCTGAGTAACTTGGCGTCGTATAATATGACAATGGCTCATATGGGTCTTGTTGTGGTGGAGATGTTATGTCTTGGGAGTGAGAGGATAGCGAGCTATTTGTTCTATAATTGTAATTTTTAATTTCCGTGATGTCCCGCAACACTCTCGACCGAAACTCCAGCTTTTGTTCTATATCAAACCCTTTTAAAATTGGACCTAAAGAAGAGAAAAAAGCCATGTCGTCAGCGGCAAGATCTGGGATTTGATTATTTAATACAGTCAATAACTGTGTTTCAAATAATGAATTTTCTTGGTTTCTTTGTTGCTGCCTTTTTTTTCTTTTTTGCATCCAAGGTCTTTGTGATGATCCGGAATCAAAAACATGATCATTGTGCTCTTCCTGTACCATATTTTCTGAAGGTACCGTACTGTCCTGTGATGCCGTATTATCATTATTTACTGAAGAGGGCGACATGGTTTCGCTCAGTGATTCATCAACTTCATTCTCAGCAGACGGATTAAGGAACCTTAGTTCGTCGTAATAAATGTACTTTTTATGCCTTGGTGCGGCACTTCCAGAAGGTGTTCTTTTCGTAGCGTTCTTCGTTCTAAAGAAGGCGTCTCTGGCTGTTTTCCATCTTTGTTGAATCAGTTTTCCTGAAAAAAAATTCTTTTTTTCAGGTTTTGTGCTACCGGTCGGACATACACAGATTTGCATTATTCTTTTAGGATTGGAATTACAACAATCAGTCTAATCGTGGACGAAGTGTGTAAGGTAATATGGGAAACACTACGTGATGAATGCAGGCATGTTCTGATATGTGGCAAAAAGTTTCAAATGAGTTTCTACAAAAGACTAACTTTCCAAACTGCATCGGTGCTATCGATGGCAAACACATCCGAATCGTAAATCCAAACGGTGGTGGTTCAATGTTTTACAACTATAAGAATTTTTACTCCATAGTTCTTCAGGCCATGTGCGATGCAGATTATTGTTTTACGTATGTAAGCATTGGATCATATGGAAAAAACTCGGACTCGTCTATATTCCAAGACAGTACACTATACAGGTGCCTAGAAAATAACACTTTAAATATATCAGGACCGAACCCACTGCCTGGAACAAATAGTCCAGTTGAACATATAATTGTGGGTGATAGAGCGTTTGGATTATCTAAAAAGATTATGAAGCCATATGCGCGAACCAATATGACCCACAAGAAGAAAATATTTAACTATAGACTGAGCCGTAGCAGACGATATATAGAATCGACATTTGGTATAATGTCAAACAAGTTTTGGAGTGTTTCATACACCTATTAATGTGAGTTTTAAAGTTGCAAAGAATATAGTTAAAACATGCTGCATATTGCATAATTTTATAAGAATTCGAGATGGTTATTCTATTGAAGATACACTTACAATTGAGGGTATGATAGAGATACCAACTGCAACTACGAGTACAAACAGGTCTGGCAACGCTCTGCGAGAACATTTTGCCGAGTATTTTTTGAGCCCTCTTGGTAGTGTGCCTTGGCAAGACTCGTGTATATTTTAACTGTAAAATGCTTTGTACTTCTAATAATAAATAAATACTTCTAGTAAATAATATAATAAAGATATTCTTATATAATAAAATAAACACTTGCCAAGTTGTTGTTTTTCTTTTTCTGAAACATTTTCGAAAAGGGTGACAACAATATCCTCCCAGGATTTGTTTCTTGCATATTTATTTTTGTAGAGTGGATCGGATGCATTCCACAATATCGGTCTCAGGCGTACTTCGTCAATCACTCTACTCGTGTCTACATCGCGATTCGACATGTCTGTACACCCTGACGGCGTCCGCTCTGCTCGACACTAAAACGCTCTCTGAAGACAGAGGCGCGCGGGCGATGGTGAGCGCTGAGGGCTGCGCGGCGCCGACGCGCGACGTGCACGGCCGCTGACGTGTCAGCGCTGAACACCGTCCGCGCGCGTTATTCAAAAACGCTCCATAGAATTTCATACATTTCGGCTGTCAGCGCCGACGGTCAGCGCGACAGTAAAACCAGCCTTAGTGTTCTTTCTCTACATGAAAAATTAAAATAAAAAGTCCAAAGCCATTACATTCACTTAATAACTTACCGAAGGCTAATTGTACCGGGTCACAGACTGTAATGATTCGGCGTTAGGAAATAAAATTAAACGGATATGCTTATCTGTTTACGTAGAAAATTTATTCTAGTATTAAAAACATACACGGCGAAAACCAAAAAGATAAATTTAAAATCTTAGAAAAATTTTTATCTTGAAAATAAACTTGTAAACTAATAAATGAAGTTACGCTATACTTATAAATTCGGGGAACTCCTTCACTTTAAAAAAATTATTTAAACTGAAATACCAACTTTAATTTTACTAAATAAGAAACTTCAATTTTATTTAAAAAAAATTATTCTAATAAATAACGCCTCAACTGAAAAAAAAATTCGAAATAATTATTGTACTTAGATTCAAAATTAGAAGGGATGGAAACCTATTTGATGTATGAATAAATAACTTTAAGTTTTCAAGGCTGAAGTCAAATTCGAAACACGATTTTTAAAAGATTAAGCAATTATTTCTAAAGTCGCCGAAAAAATTCTAGACATAAAATTTAACTCGCGGTTCGAAGATTCCCTACATATTAAGGTACATATGAAAGTTTAACATTCAAGGATATTCCATTCCATTCCTATCTGGGCGCACAGTTCCGCGGGTCATGCTACCGAGTTCCTTTCTGTCATGTTCTGAATTTAACAAGTTCAGAGCTATACTACTAGATACCGCACCTTTTACCTGAGCCCTTCACAGCTATTTTGACACCCTCTTAAATGAATTCCCGAAAATACTGGAAACCTAACTTTTAGCGAGTTGGAAGATTAATACCTGATTATAACATATTATTACCTGATTAAACATACCATGATTATAACATATTTTAAATTCCAAATTTATGTTAATTGCCATAGTAGTTTTCGAGTTATTTGCCTCACTCACTCACTTGCTCGTACTAAAAAAAATGAAAATCGAAATACCACTTCAAATGTTTGAACTATAAACAAAGATGAAGTTGGTATTAGTGCATCTAACAAATGTTGTACAGTTATGTCCTAACAATTTTGCAGCTATGGTTTTAGAAAATATTAAATAAAGAAGTAAACTATACTCTTACCTACTCAGAATTATATATTCGTTTAGTATGTTACGGTACTGTAACCTGGCTAATTTTATGTAGCTTACAGAATAAAACTACGATATTTATTTTGATACAAACTGTGTAAATTTTACAAAAATTACAAAATATCCTAAATATGCATAATAAACACTACAAGAATTATATAAAATGTTAATAGAAAGAAAGATCGAGAGATTAAAAAACCGATGTTCAAAACACTTTTACTGTGCCTTTTTTTATTTTCGTGACGTGACCCGTCAAACTTATTTACTACTTTTTAGTTTTTTTTAAGATATTTAACGTCGGCTCTGGTAAATTTGCCAGAAACGAGAATATTACATGAGATGATGATGATGACAATGAAAAGGGTTAGAAAAGTGATCATTAAATCGCCCCCTGGCTCGATGTATGAATTGGAATCCGTTAAGCTTAAATGTGAGATTATCAATAGAGCTTTGAACCATTGAACACAATACCTTACATGTGTATCATAAGCTATAACTATATATAAAAAAAATGTGAGCCGTCATGAGACACGAGGCAGATGTGAACCATCTAAATTTTTTTTATATTTTTGTATTAAAATATTTTTATTTGAACGAAAAAAGAATACTCTGATATAATCAGAAAATAAAATATTAATTTTAATTTTATTTTTTTATTTTTTTGAAATAATTTATAGCGGAAACATTTCTGAGCAACCTATTTAAAATATATTTTTAATTTTATAATACTGTTAGCCGACAACACGCCAAGCTGACCAAATTTAGTCGGAAAGAGCCGACAAAAGGCGAATCTGGCCGAATAGCACGTCGCGACGTTCCATCAGAACGTTTTGACTCATTCAAACGCGTCATTAAATGTTTCACATCAACTAGAGACTTAACCCAAAAATGCTCTCATTAACATCAAATGCATTGGTTTCTGGTGTGAACAACGTATGTCACGTTGAAAGCGTAAAGAAGGTTGATGGCGTTCATTTAATTGATTACGGTCCAAAGATGTTAACTATGTTGATTAACAAGGACCTACAGAGAGGACCTTGGGTTAGGTAGGGTTGCCTTCCTCAGGATTTTAACAATACCTTATCATATAAGTTGAAAAGCAGTGAATTGGTAATGCGACTATAATTAGAATAATAATTGAAAGGAAAAATGAAGAGCCAGAGAAATAAAAAAACAATAATTGAGAGGAAAAATTCATATCTAGATAAAATATTAATAGGATCGTATATATTTTAGCCATCAGACATGACCTAAAAAGTGAATCTCATAAAAGAAATTGTGTTATAAAGAGTGAAGTTCCCTCTTTAAAAAGCCAGCCGTAAAAAGTAATGAAAGAAAAACAACCAAATTCTAACAGCGAATCGTTAAAAAAATGTAGTCAAGTAAATTATTTTAAGCCATAGTTATTTCAATTTATGTATATAACGAAATTAAAAAACGCGAAATGATGTGAATATAATATATTTTATAACGAAATTAATTTTTTTATTTGCAATGTTCCATAAATTAAAAAAAAAGAAATTTAGTGGAGACTACTCGAAGCAAGAATCGACTTTGCTTAATGTCGACCAGATAAAATTACATACCTCTTAACACATTGAGTGCGCATGGCCGACCATGTCTGTAAGACTCTTTAATGATCTGTTATCACTCAATGTATTAATATATTTTTTAAAATAAGTCTTATAAATTGGTTCATTTAATTCAAATTTAACAATATAAAGATAATAATAGGCGCAATTATTTTGACTTACACATTTATGAAAGAGCATATGATTATGTTCCTAAAACTTCTCATTCAAAGTAGTCATTTAAGTCAGTTTTTGGAGAAGGTAGTCTCTCTTTTCAGACAATCAATATTTACACATCGTACGACTGAACCTGATGTATACAAACCATTTTAAGATATCCATATTTTCATTCCTAAAATCAATGCTTCCCTTTTGTCCTATATATGTAGCTCATTGGGTATATCTCTTAGCCTTTTTAAAACATTTTATTAATAATCTATAATTCACTGGATTTAAGAATATTTCATTATTCTGCAAACGTCCATATGATACCTCAGCTACGTATACCAGTACAGAGCTGCTAATGGATGTGTATCTTAGATATTCTCCACCTACTTCAAGCAAAATATATTTTTAGCCTATAAAAATTAAATTAAGAACCCGTTTTCCATAGGTCCTATAATTCCGTCTATTCACTGAGATAGAAAAAATATTATTTGGAAGATATGTTCCTTATATGATAGATATCCTTTAAAAATATTGTGAAAACGGAGTAAAAATGGCGAAATATATTTTTTCATACACTATTTTGATATGCGCACGCGCGAAATGTAAGTATAATAGAAGTGAAATTTTGGTTCATTTTCTTTAGTCATTTTCTCTTGTATTTTTGAGAATCTTTGGTTGTATTTTAAGTTTCGACGAAGACGAAGTCACAGATAACAGCTATTTGTAATGTTGTCCATCTGATTAAATTAGATTTATCTTATTTTCGTCTAGAAATGGCACACGAGTATAAAGTACATGTGTTACCTTTTCAGTAACGAAACTTTTTGAGCAAGTTTTTCGAACGACTTTGCCTCTACCAGTCCTCGTCACATGGTCCTTGCGGAGATGCTTTTTATGATCGAATAAGTAAAAATAATTAACGTTTATTAGAAATAATTACACATTTCCGAAAAATTTATCTAATTATTGGCTAAAAATTAGGTGTAAAATGGTTTCTTGGCAATTTAAATATTTCACACCCTTAACTAAATTATTAACATTAACTTACGTAATGGGTTGGGTAACAAATTTATAATAGATTGTGCATAATTTTTTTTTTAATTTTTTCAAAGCTATTAAAACCGCAATAAGTATTTAAATTATTAATAGTAACCATGTCGCTGGTAGCTTTTCTTAGCATTCCACAATGGTACATCTATTCTTTTTTCACAAATGTGTCAGCGTAAATGTTTAGTATCAGGGAAACATTTGATAGTCTCACACTAATGCAAGTAGCTTATTTTTTACTGTCCTTCTAAACGACACTAACATTCCATCATCTTCCATTTTCCCGGTACTAGCACTATGATTCTTTTGATACTTTTTCCGATATTCGAGCTTGGCAATAACTTGAATTAACAAGAATTGAAAACTCTTTTTCAGTATTTGCCAATTAAAAACTCAACTAAATCATAAAATGAAGGAGCTCGTATAGCTGCCGATTGCCTTCATTTTTACTGTCTCTACGAAGAAGTTAAAGCCGTGGCCTGGCCAGAGTCTGGTCATGTTTTTGATATTTTTAGATTTTTTCAAAATAATTTGAAAGTTGTCCTGTAGAAATACTATAGAAATTGCAAAAAATCAATTTTTTTTATCAATCGCTAAACATTTATACATTATCGCATATGACATTCATGCAATTCATATATATATCCATGTGATATATGAGGTATATCCTAATTCATCGGAATATATGCTCAAGAATCTATCTCATATAAATGATTGTTGTGATTTATCTGTCGTTAATATTGATAGAACTATTGAATTGTTAAATTTTGAGGAACATTTGATAGTTTTCTTTAATAATTCTGTATCTAAAACAACTTGATTTTTTTTTAGTTTTGTCGAATTATTACGGTGAATAAAAACTAATTTTGAAAAACTTTAACAACACACAATTTTATTTTTAAATGTGGAGAATCCCGCTTAGAATATTAATCAGTTCACGGCGCTAGGCACACTTCATAATAACGGGGTCCACTAAGTACATTACAAGCACTATACCTACCAACCAACTTGCACAATATTTATATGGCGTTAGTAATTTTTGAATAATGTGCTAATACACTGAATTTTATTTTTGATCGTTTAAATCGTAAGAGATCATATATTAAAAGAACTTTTACTTATTTAGAAGTTTTAACATATTAATATTATATTTAACTTTGTAAATTTGTTGGCAACTAAATTTTACACTACCATATTTTACTATATTTTAGGCGTAAGAAAAACATGTTGATTACCTCTATTTCTTTCATTTATAATGCAATAATAATCACAAAATTTTCTTTTGTAGTGTTTACTAAATACTCATATATATAAAACCTATATAACATGCTACCTACACCAAATTTTTTACGTACATAAAGGAAAGAAGGAGTATTTTTAAAAATTTAAGACTTGTATGTTGCGAAGGAGATTCCATAACAAAAAAATACGTATAATATTTTCTCTTGCATTTTGAATCACTTTTTTAACCCCCCTCAAGATGGGCTCAAGGAATAATACATATTTCATCCTCACGTTTGATATAAGGGAAGACCCATAAAAAGCACTAGAAATAATGTAATTTTTTCTATATATGTGCTCCTTGAAAAGAGTTATAATGCTGTGACGTAAGGACGCACAAACCTATATACATTCATACAGATATGATGATATAGCCGTAGTCGTATGCCACAATGTGTATATATATATATATATATATATATATATATATATATATATATAAGAAAATTTCTTCGAATTTATTAGGAATTGCAAAATTCAATTAAACAATTGCGTTGCTATGAAAACTAAGTTTGTTTATTTTAGTACTAGTAGTACACATAAGAATAATTACACAGTTTAACTTAAATAGTACTATGCTACCTGAAAACAAAGAAACGACATTTAAAGTTTATTATTTAAATTGTCAATTCCTTTTTTATACAATTCTTTTAATTTAACCAAACAATATGAATAACAATGTGAGTTCTGTCAACCAAAATTAATCTACTTTGCTGACAGAGTTAGCCGCCAATACTCACAGCGCCATTTATGGGGTACATAAGTACATGGTCACTGTTTACTGACAGAAGAGCGCTGTACCATTTAAAGAAATATAATTTCTTTACATCTCCCTCCCCAGGGAAGACAATTTTTAACCGAAATTTTCACTTTTACACTAAAGTAATGAAAATTAAACCTAAATTTTACAATATCATTAAACTAAACTAAATTTTCGATAAGTCTTATTTGTGTTTTTTTTTCATTTTTTGGTAGTAAAATAGTTTTATTTTTTTTTATGTCAAATCAAAAGTACAATACTGTGAAATAACAAGTACGTAATATATAAATAATTATTGCTTACAATCTCTTTCAGAATATTAACTACAGTGTTTTTATAAACAATAATAAAATGATTTAATAAGTACTTGATTGGAAAGATATGACTAGATGTTTATGATCTTACACTATAAGGTCCCACAACAAATATATTTATTTACCCGTTGGGGTGAATTAGGTCATTGACCAGCCCAGTCCCATATAGACAACTTATTTTCTTGGTTCGGTGGTAAACCAGGTCAGTAGACGGGTACTTATTCTGGAGAGAAGGCATTACCATATAATTTTTCCCAAGTTCTTTATATCTCTAAGGTAATTTCATTGAACTTTTTTTTTATAATTACTTTTAATATAATTTTCTTTCGACAATGAGTTTTAATTTATTATTCGATCCTTGAAATGTATACATCATATCATTACGACCTACAATTATTACATCTAGCCTAGATAGAGGTGACATCCAAGCAGAAAATTTCTACAAAAATAAACTCAAGTGTATAATTTTTTCAAAATGCCATCTACAAAATGTGTCGAGTTTTCCTATGCGTTTTTTATGTATGAGTTTATGATGTGAAAGAGATTCGACTCTGACTTCTTATGACCTGTATCAATTCTATAAATTGAATTTCATATTTTTTTAATAATTTTAAATGGACCAATCTTCAGCTCATCTAATTTATTACTGTTTACTTTGTTCCCATTTTCTATATATTATATATATATATATATATATATATATATATATATATATATATATATATATATTATATATATATATATATATATATATATATATATATTAATATATATGTGTATATGTGTGTGTGTGTGATGTGAGTGTACGCGCATATTTGTATGTGAGTAAGTTTGTTTTACCGCTATGCTGAGCCGTCTATGTACTTATTTATTATTAGAGCATGCGACCACGGTTATACCTCAGACTTCACTTATAAAGAGGCCTTATAAAATTTTGATTCGGCTTAATGTGACATAACTTGTCATTTTGCAAAAACTGTTTTGACCAGATTTCTCATAGATTTTGTAAGAGTATATTCTTGAAGTTTATATACAGTAAAGCCCACAACAATATTACGGAAAGCATTATTCTAGTGATTTTGACAGCCCCTCTTAGTCCCTCAGATTCTATGTTTGAAGTCTTAATTCTAATTAGATCTGATAAAGGATCATTACGAATTGTTGGATCATCCAGTTTAATATTGAGACCCCGACCTCGAGCTGGTCCCGTCTGATAGATGACCATTCAATACTCTCAATAACACCTATCGCTCCATTGACCAGTCCCGTTCGTACATTAAATTTTTTTTCTGAGCATATCTCGCTACCCAATCCCAATTACCAGACTAGATACAATTCCTCCAGTTCGATTGGGGTATCGACGAATGCAATCAGGCTTAGTCCATATACTTTTGGATCAGTGAAAATTTCAACAGCCTTTACATTGTCAATTGTTGGTTTTTTTTGGCCAATAATTCAGACATTTTATTTTATTTTTTTTTATTATTATTGACTTTTCTAAGAATGGGAAATATGTCGGAATGGGGAATATGTGAACTGTATCAGAGTACTAAATTTCATGTTACGTTATATATTTTAGTACACTGTCTGAATCA
Organism: Druceiella hillmani; assembly: GCA_039881145.1. Taxonomy (NCBI): domain Eukaryota; kingdom Metazoa; phylum Arthropoda; class Insecta; order Lepidoptera; family Hepialidae; genus Druceiella; species Druceiella hillmani. Next base: position 41,105,699 of record JAYKKI010000017.1, on the reverse strand, counting down.
AGATAAATCTAAGGACACTTCATTTGTTGAACTCACTTAAGTACTTTAGTCTGTACGAGGAACAAATATACATATATAAATAGCCTGTGAAATTCACAACTCTCCCTCTGCCGTATTCGGGTAAGAAAAGTATTTAACTTAAAAAACCAGAAAATAATGCCTTTCAATTTATCACATTTCTAATTAATTTAGCGTTAATATTCAAAACACGCCCTTAATAATTAAAATACCTATCCAATGATATTCTGTGCGACGGGATGCGGAACAAATTTCACGCCACTCTACATGCGCGGGTGAATGTGTATATTTAGGGGTTACATTAATTTTTTTTTTATATTTTACTTCATAGTAATTTAGATCTCTATATTAAGCAAACACAAAATTTAATTCCTATAAGTCTAAAAGAAATGTTTATTTAGAAAGTGCAAGGCTCTGACCGACAGAAGGAAATGACGAAGTTTTAGGTGTTTTTTGTTTCATTAAGAAACCCTAAAAATAGTTCTTTAATTTAAATTTTACCACATAAATATTTCATACCCTTGCCATTAATTTTCTTTTTATTAACATTACATATTTTATTTAAACCTAGTCCAGTCTTAAAATAGTCAATACCTATGCAAATCTACTGACAAATTATTAGTTCTCTATGAAACTCTGCTGCTGTTTATTACTAACATTTTCCCATTTACAACAAAAACTGAATACTTAATATTATGAAAATAAATAAAAGAATTAAATAATACATACCTTCCTGGAAAACTGTAGTTGAATAATTTTGAATTATCCCCTATTAATTTAAAATATCCACTTACTTACACCTAAAGTTTCAATTTTTGTCTATATCAAAGGTTAACCTTGTGAAGTTCATGACCTAGCTACGTTTGCACCGTTTGACTTGTGATTTCTTTTCTACAGTTACTTGTTAACGAATGAACTGCAAACCGCTAACGAATGAGGGAAAAGCGCGAACAAATGAGGGCGGCGCGGCGGAGGGTGGCTGCGACACACGACCGTCGCGGCGAACTCGGCGAGAGAGACTCGTCGCGCGCGGGCCGGCCGCCCCACGATCACCGCCCTCGCTATGAAACCAATCTCAGTCAGTAAGTACTGTATAGTTGACAGCGCACTTTATCTAGTTAAATATATTATGAGGAAGCCACGTGCTCATTCTGAGTAATTATTCTGACTAAACAATCACGCCGCGCGGACTCGGTCCGACTCAGACGCCGAACAATTATTAATTACTTCTGACAGATTTATGCAAAGTTTATGTTCCAATGCGTCAGTGGTTGTTACCGTTGAGCTGATGACCATAAATTCAGATAAAAAGCTGCTATCAGACTACTTGGCTTAGCTTCTGTACAACTTTGGTTTACCAAAGTTTCGAAACTTCTATTACTTTCGAACATAATTTATATTAGTACTGGGGGTAGAGGAAATATAATAGTACCAAAATGTTTTTCACTGAAGAATTCTTTACAAAACCATATGTGAGCTTAAAAAAAACGCATAAATAATTTCATGTTTCAAACATTACTTTCTGAACTTTTTAGCTATCATAATTAAAACAAGACTTTTCACATAATTCTAATTTTACAAAATAATGTAGCGGGAAATGTTCCAAGTAGATGCATGAGATGGGAACAGCAAAATAGTTTTAATGTATCTCCCCATATACGTAGAATGAACGCAGAAAAAAATTAGGCCTTCCGAGTTGTTATAAAGGACATCCTTTCACGGAGTGATAAATATAAACAAAATTTCCTTAAAAATGGTATATAATATTTAGAACGTTTCTCATTTGGACCACATTGAAATCACATCCGAGTGGTTATCTGAAAAACCGAAAACCAAGCTAGTGATGCTGTTGCAAACCTATATTATGAATTTTATTACACGTATTGAAAAATTGTTACAATCACAAAAATTATCGTAAACATACCTCTCATTACAAACATTATCTTTAAACAGGTCTACTTTTTGCGATATAATAGTATATAATAATGCAAACTTACGTAAACGGGTAAATTTAAATGAAACGCAAATACATCAACTACGTAAAATAGTTATGCATAGTAATAAATTTTCTTTTACCAATTAACTTCATTAATAAGTGCAATTCGCATAAGTGCACTTGCATAAGTACTTTCTGTACATCAATTTGAATTTAAAAACAACCATCCTACAGTAATACGCTGAATTATAATTGACATAATTGAGAAACCATTAGAAGAAAAAAAGGCTGTTCTGCCATTTTCCTTGACGTCGCATAGGCATTCGACAAAGTGTGACAAAAAGGTCTATTGCGTAAATTCAAAACCTTCCTACCCAAATAGTATTAGGAAAATGTTGGAATCCTTTATATACGAAATATATCTTAGAATTAAACAAGAAGATATATTCGGACATAAAGACTATTTGGACTTGGAGATATTACAGCAGTCGTCCCATAAGAAATGTACTGGGTCCTGTTCTATTCTTATTGTACATGAATTATATTTCTATACTAGGAAATTACACTATTGCTACCTTTGAAGACGACACTGTCATTCTAATGTAGAAAGCGCTAGTGAATAAGCAGCGAAAAAAGTCCAAATAGTAGTTAATCAAATTCATGAATAATCCAATAAATGGATACTCTTGCTGAACGAAACTAAATCCGTTCATATCATCTTTACTAATAAAATAATACAAAATATTCCACTTAAAATTAACAATACACGAATACCATGTACAGATACTACAAAACAATTTGGTGTTACATCAGATACCAAACTGCACTGGAAAGTATACATGAAGAAGAAAAAGAAGAATTTGGTACAAAGTAAAAAAACGTATTTTATAATTGTACGAACCTCCATTCTGTTTGTACATAATAAGCTTTTATTTAAAAACAAATATTGACATATATAGGCTATGATAGTTAACTCTGACAGTAAATATTGCCTACATAAATTAATATACAATTATTTGCTGTGTAAAACTATGGTAATGAATATAGTCTATAGGAGTCAACTCCTGTGCTATACCAGGCCAAACAAAATCGCGATAACTCGGAGATTCCCAAACAATACTGTGGAATAAAATTATCAAGAAGGTTGCAGTAAATCATTAAGAGTGACTCCATAAACATGTTAACGTTGAGGCCATCCAGCTCCTCAATAATACTGGATTAGTAAAAAGACTTAAGAGGACGAAACCCTTTGAATCAGTCTAGTGTGCTAAGTGCAAAAGGACAGCATACTGCTTGTGAATGCTGCCTGTAGAGGTAGTGGAAAAGCAGAGTATAGTGCTAATGAAGCTTCGACTATACTGCTGAAAATAACTGCCGTTTCGAATTAAACAATACCGAACTATTTGTTCTGATGTGATTTGAACTCAGTAATATTTCCATTTCCACAGAATTGAAAATTCTAAGTAGAGGCTTAAAAAACTGTCACAACCATACATCCATTATTTCGGTTCATACTTTCATGACCGTTATAAAACAACCAAAATTTCTGAAAATTATATTTAGTGCCAACTTTCTTGTAAGAATAAATATACAGGTTGATATTTTTTTTTACATTTACACTACACTTTTAATTATTCAACTCACTTCAAAAAAGGCGGTATTTTTTTCATGACAGAAGGTATTTTTTATTCATGACATTCCGTGGTAGTAAGGAAGACTCTCATCCAGTTTAAACTCGTTTAACTTGTCTTGGCGTAAGCAAGAGTAACAAGGAAAATGAGTATGTAAGTATATATAGGTACATGCCTGCTGATACACTATAGATACATGCCTACGGATACGGCTTTAAATATACCTCTACGTACTTACCTACACAAGTATTTCATATCCTAGTTACTTCACACCTTTGTGTAGTATATCTGTACAATCTTGTCTACGTACCCTACCTATCTTAATATCCTAATGCCTTTGTATATACCCGCACATCCTTACCATATAAATGTCCTAAACCCTTTATAACTTTGTATAAACTTATATTTCCTTAGCTTCCTGCCTACTAATATCGCAGTTGTTCCATGTTTTTGGGTTCTGTTATGAATACTGCCCATCCACAGTATTAAAGTTGTGAAACACATATATTAAATTTTATTTTGAAAAAAAATAGTATTTAATAAACAATTAAAAATACTTTACAGGCAACATAAGACGCATGAACTTTTGTGGGTATAGCAGCGCGGGGCAGCGATACGACGGGAGCGTACTGTACACTAGTTAAAATGAAAATTTTGAAACGGTGACAAATGTAAATTGCAAAATAAATAAATGGACAAATAAAATTGTTACAATAACCTCTATTACTTCTCTGTTATCGTTTCTTATTTGTTTTATTGCAAGGAAATGACCAAACCCTAGTAATTAATAATTAATTTTTCGATAAATTGTATATAGAGTAATTTAGGCGTATTTAAAAAACTGGAATGAACTTATTTACATCAGATTAGGTATTCACAACGATTTAACGACTTGTGTGCAAAAATGTACAACTCACCTATTGGCATTTTAACAGTTGTTCATAAAGCATGCCATTCTCCTCCATGCACAAACGAACACGTCTATGAATGTTTTTTTTCACACATATTAATGACATTGCATCACATTTCACTTGGTCAAACGCAGCCAAAGTCATCTATGTTTTAGCTCGTCTAATCGAAGCTTTGGGGCCTAACCGCCTTAGGTCCGACCGCAAATAAAAGACAGGTGTCAGGTCGGGCTGCGAGCGGCCCATGACACTAAGCTACTGCGTTCCAAAAGCGATGACCAAATACACCATTAAGATACTCCCGTACAGCAAGTAGGTAGTAAGTAGAACAACCGCCGTATTGGTAGTACATGCCAGCAAAGTGCGCTAGGGGTACTTTATACAAAAGCTCCGGGACTACGTTCCGCAGCATATTCAGGTATGTAATACCTGTTAAATTGCCTTCAATACAGACCGGTCCAGTGATGATATCATTGATGTTCCCAGCCCATACATTGACGCCTGAACCTTCTTTGGTGAGAATGTTTCTTCTTTGGTGAGAATATTCCTTTATTAGATGGGGAATGTTTATAAGATCACCAGTGTTCATTATATACGTTAAACAATCCCACTCTCGTGAAGGCGAACTCATTCGTCCACAAAATGTTCATACCGGGATTATCCAGTAACCACTGATACAGTGCAAGATGTGGTTCCGGTGATGGAACGCTTAAACGCACCGGTAATGGAAAGGATATAAACTCTCACATTTCAACATCTTTCAAACGTAGTGCTGGCTGAGATGGAACCGTATAGCTGCTACCTTCGTACTGCTGCGCGGATGGCGTTCAAAATATTCAAGCAGTCTTCTTCGAGATCAGCATGAAATCTTGGTTTACCTGAAACTTACGCGTGTCAAGGTACTTCAAACTGGTTGAAATTAATCAGTCTCTTTGTTGCGCGTCGGTGAATCAACTTAAAATCGTATTTTGGTTTAAGCGCGAGAATGCGGAAAGATAATGCGCGGGATCGTGGTCACTGGCCATTGTCATCCCTTACGCTGATTGGTCTAATTACCGAGCAACATTATTTTTGAGAGTCCACATCGACTCAATCTTATTGGTTAATTGTTAATAACTTTGGTCATGACAGATCGTTTGCTGTACTTGATGTGTAAAACTTACGTACAGGCTGATTTTTTTTATTTCGGATTTAAGACTTTCCGTTTAAAATTTCATCATCGTAAATCGCGTTTGATAATTAGTTTAATGTTTCTAATGGTTAGTATTCGTGATAAACATGATGTAAATCTATGAAAAAAATTATATCATACATTATCTTCGAAAATTAGTTTAACGCTGCGTATAACTCTTCAAGATACACAAAAACTTTAATTCTAGGTATAAGACGAATAAAAAGTCACTGTTTATTTTCGCCTCTCTAACTATTAGTGCAGGGCATTTGGTATATACCTATACCTTCATATATGAGTATACCATAGGTTACATACTTATTAAACATGTTTCAGAAATACACATTTCTCAGTTTTAAGTATTATATCTTTAGTTATATACTGAAAAATACGCAAAAAATTCGTTCCCTTCTCCCTTACTTCCGAAACTACTCAAACTAAAGTTATTAAAAGATGTAGGTTTTAGAAGTACACGCAAAGATTGTAGGACAAGTATGGCGGTAAATGTGGATGTCACAATTTTTTAAATATGCACCATGTAAAATATATACCTATGAATGATATAGCTTTGAACTTCAAATTTGATACAGTAATACATCTTATTAACCGATATATTTTGCACTAGCTAATTTTTAATAATATTCATATAAGAATTAAAGAAATAAAGTCTTGGAATATTTCTCTAATTTAATATATCATATGGAGATTTGAAAATGTTTGTTATGACGAATACAAAAATTTTTTTTTCATAATTTTGAAGGGCATGTTTAAAAACATGTTCCAAAAATATGCATAATTAGAGCATTCCTATAGGAGAGGCCTCTATTCCAAGAGGAGAGCATTCCAGAAGGAGGGCTTATTTATTTCTGGAACTACTGAGCCAAAAATCGTATAAAACGGGGGTTAAAATCTGATTAGATTGCAGGAAACCTACAACAATTATCCTAATTCTTATATTTTTTTTAAATATGCAATATGTTTTGATGCCTGTGAAAGACATAGTAGGAAATAAATATATTTCCTACTTATGAAAAATTAGTATTTGTAAATAGTGTAATTGAAATACTATGAACCGTTAAATATTTATAAGTGCATAAATGTGGGAGTTCTACTCGTACTTGGTAAATTATTTTGGTGATATCATTAATTAAAAATACACGTCAATATTTGATATTATTACTTATTTATTTATTTATCTACTTTAATGTATCTAATCGATACACATGGTAGACTTATTGCTACGAGAGCAATCTCTTACATCCAACCAGAACAGTTCAGCCCCGTTCGACGAGCGGCCGGGAATCGAACCCCGGTCCCGCGGTGCGCCGCATCGTCAAAGGCCATGCAAAGACGATGCCTTGTGATCAACCCAACACACCACAGCGACGACATTCTTCCGTTTTTTCCGTCTTCAGATATTCTTCCTTTTTCACAAAATGGTGATGAGATTACTAAGAAATGAGGAAACCATTTTTAAAATGACTTTCAAACTAAAATTACCACAGAAATAAAATATAATTTTTTAACAAATTTTGAAGGGAATATTTTCAGCTTTTTAATGAAATCTTGCTGATTGTTATAATACCTTTATTTTAAAAAATTAGCGTTCAAAGTCAAAAGTGTTTTCAGTCAAGAAAAATATCAAGCGAGATAAAGAAGCTTTCAAATGCTTTTATTCAGTTGCTTGAAATAATACGTGAACGCCGTCAAATTTCATAAAAAATCATGGAGCTCAAAATCTAGTCTCTGTGTTTTAATTACTGTTTATGGCCCTTAACGATCAGATATTAAGAGAAAATATTGTCTAATGATAAGTTTGGATAAATGAACTTCAAGTTATTGTAATAATAAACTTGAGAATTCTTTTAATTTGCAGCCATCATACAATCGCGGTCGTGTTCAACATTTTCATAAAAAATTTTATAAGAATGTTTATGATTTTATTTCATATATTTGCAGCTTATTTTCGTTTTAAAGGTTATTTGCCATGGTAATCCAAGATCCGCTGATATAAATTTAAAATCTTATAATTATAATGTTACGACCGGAACTCCCCAGTGATAATATGTAAGATTTTCTTTTATAGTTTGAAAATATATATGTATATACAGAAACCCGAATCAAATCATGAATTCTAAATAAAAGAAACTTTATTAGGTATAATTGAATAATGTGTAAAAGAAATTAAATTAATTGCAGATTACTATACTAGACATACGCGCCACAAAACACAAAACACAAAGAAACCCAAAACAGTACAAGGCAAATTTGAAAGATGGCCTGCGTCGTAAACGTCCCATTTTAAAAGGAAACAGCGGGTCCTTTGTCTGGTTAACGGTGGTCTCATGAAAGCCGACACCCACGCGCAAGCTATATTACTCCCGATCGCGACAAGTTTACGAGTACCTTTTACAAAAACACTGTAAATGACGATCTCGCAAAATAACTCACGTTTAACCTACAGCTATTAACTCTGAAAGCTACTTTTTTCACATGTTTTTATATTTAGTATTTATCGAGATGTTTATCGCGACCTCTATTAATTCTTTTAACAGGAATAATTTAAAATTTGGGTGAATTGTTCAGTCCAGATGCTTTTGTGATCTAATCGAGTTGTTTTTGTAATTTTCTTTCTTAACCTACTTCAAAAAAAGAAGAGATTCTCGATTCAACGATTTCATTTGTGATTCTTATTTTGTTTGAAATAAAATAGTTTCATATAGGTCCCACGTAAATATGCTAGAAATCTGACGATTAGTTACAGTATGTTGACATTATCAGAAGGTGGTGATAGGAGCTCCTCAATAATGACGAGCAGGTTCATCTACTTTGAACTCATTTGATTTGTCAACAACAAATAACTATTTTACTTAATTTAAATGTGGTAAAACAATACTATACATGCTCTCTTTTGCGCTTAGTTACCCCTTTTTCGTGGAGTAAATGGACTAGCCCAATAAACATAAGTAAAGTAATAATAAGAATCATAAAACAATGTCGAATTATTCTAGGACAATTTAATCCAAGGTGTTGAACCTATTTGTTAAAGAGTTAATTAACTAAAATAAATTTAAGATTATATTTACCATTTAAGGGTTCGATGTATGTCATGGAATATTTCATTTCCCACACATACCACGATATCTATATCTTTTGCAATAAATCATACTTACATTCGATTTCATATTGAATTCTAATTTCCCAAAATTTTTGAGGATCATGTTGGCGGCATCTATTTCTCTTCAAATAAATCCACTATGTTCGATTTCAACGAAAACAGCGACGTGTTCCATCTCGAAGGCTCGTAAGCAGCTACGCAAGAAATGAATTGTGAGCCCATATACATTATAAGAAAACCACGAAGTCATTCGATCCCATATATTGATACACAGAAAATTCGCACGACAAATTTTTTAGAAACTTTACATCAATTGTGATAAAAAGGAATGCATAATATACGAGTTACGTTTTCTTTATATTATCCGTTAACTTAAGAACTTCTAGAACACACAGAATGAAAATTTTTCAAAATACTACGTCTATAAAAGATGTGGATTGACGGAATCCAAAGGTATTTTTCAATATATTTCCGTGTTGATTCCTCAATTCCTTTAAAAAATGTAAAAAAACTTTCTTCACATTGTATGTTACCGGTTTTTCTACATATACCTATTTTTCTTTTTTTTAATTTACTGTGATTTGCGTTTGAGAACCAAAGGCTAAGTGATGTTTTTGCCGCTCAATTGTTACGTACCCTTAAGTGATACTCACCCAGAAAACATTGCAACTAATTGCAAGCGTCGTAAATCGAATTATCAAATACGAAAATAAATTTTTCACACATAAAACAAAATAGCACACTTAATAAAAACATTTAATAATTTGTTAATAAAATATAGTGCGCCAAAGTTGATACTTATTAGTTGACCTCAAAAAAGGAAAGGTGTATTATTTTTATAGATAACATACATCCACAATACCTTATTTCTCCGGCATTAATCAACCAATTTGTATGATTATATTTGTATCATTTGGAAGGGTCCAGTATCCCCACACATCCAGTATCCCCCAGTCCCAGGAAAATTTGGTTAGAATCTGACCGCGGAAATAGAAGATGTCCAGTAATGCGGAGTGGAATAAAGTCATCAAGTTTGAATTCGTTTGACTTGTCTTGACGTAACAAGAAAATAACGATGTAAATAGGTAGGATAATTCAAATCTTACAATCGATTTTACAAGCGATTGTCATGAAACATCGCACACGTATTCAGTTCACATGACAATATAGTATTGCAATTTCAACAATTCGATTTAAATCTTGAATCCATAAATCCTGACGGTCGAGGCCCGCCTACATCATGAGTCTTGAAACATCGCACTCGTGTTCAGTTCCCATGACAATATAGCATTGCAATTTCAACATTTCGATTTATACCTTGAATCCATAAATACTGACGGTATTGAGTCTTAAAGATCTGCTGTTTTGAAATTCATATTGTGGGTCTCAAACAGAGGCTCTGTCATGAAAGTTTAGGTTCCAACTCACCAGGCCTGATGCTACAAGGCATCTACCTACCTAAACCGTGATACTTGAGAATCCGCTGTTTTTAAATGAGTATTGTGTGACAGGAACTCTTCACTGATGAGGAGTAAATACAACGAGTTTGGACTCGTTTCACTTGTATTGACGTAAGCAATTACATACAGGTACATACAACGGCATGAAGCGATTAAGATATTACTAGGTAGGTAGATAAGGAAGGAAGTACACATGTAGGAAGACAAGTAAAGGTATATACAAAGCCACCAATTAAATATAATATTAGCAGGTTTACATGGCTACTACATATCTACGTACAGGTACATACAGGCATAAAACAAAGTCTATGGTAAAGCCAAAATAGGGAATATAATTTAAGTGCCCATATGTTTGTAGTATTTGTGTATGTATGTGCATATATATGTATTTATGTAATATTTATGTATGTGTGTACATATGTTGCTGTGATTTTGAAATATTTAGTTTTCGACGTAAACAGCCACGAGACTCTCACATAACGAGAACGATTCGAAGATTAACGCATTAAATACGCATTAGTATTAAGTCTGGCTCGAAATTTACGTGAGATTTAAACCCTAAACAGTTTCCTGCAATAATGGGTACACACGACTGGGACACGCACTTGATTGAGACTGCCGCGAGTGCCTTTGTTGCAACTTGTTGCATATCGGTAATCTGAATTGAGCCGAAGTTCGACTCTAATTGAAGCAGCAACATCCAAACATGATAACTTACTCCCGTAGCCTTTTCTGATATCTTCATCAAATTACTAACATTTTTAATAAATCTCTAAGTTTATTATTTATGGAGAAAATATTTAAATTAATTATAACTCTCCTTTTTTTAAATAATTATATAATCACTCCATGGCCCTAGTTGTTCAACTGCTTAGTGCGCGCACGTGTATCCTGCAGCGCTTATCTGTCTTTCGAACGCTTATAATGTAACTTGCAATATTATGAGATGCACCCAGACTGGATATTTTTTCTTCCCTTAAAAGTTTTAGGAATGCAACTCGTCTTTCTTCTTCCTTTATTATTTGTATAGTACTTTTGTTTTTATGCGCATATTTGACGCTACGGGTAAATTGGTACCTGACAGTTGGCATTAGATATATAAATAATAAATAAAATAAATATATAATTAAACAAGCTAGAAAAGACCTGTCAATCACGAGTACAACTTCCACTATGGGGGTTACGAACTCATTTAGGCACTTATAAATATTTCTATTAAAATATTTACCAACATTCATTTTTGATAATATAAATATATTGCCTGCTACATGTTTCACATATGTAAGACGTGGTGCATATTTTTGTTTGACAATTTTGGGTTGAGTATAGAGATATTTTTCAGTAAATCTCCAAAGATATACTACCTAGAATTATGAAAAATTGATTGAGACCCTTGTCATTACTCATTTCAAGTAGTAGCTTACACTATATAAGGAATTAAAAACAAATTTCAAGTACTTTATTCGTAATTACGTAAATCTTAGGGCAAAATCAGCTAATAACAAAATTATTTAGCAAATATTTATAAAAAATATCCAAATAGGTCTCTCAAGTAAGTTGTCGGTTATAAAATATACTCAAACAAATGAGGTAAAAGTGGATCTTTGAGAAGAGTAATTCAGTGTTGTTAACTATTTTATCTCAGGACTTTAAACGTGTTTTTCACAAAACTATAATTTTCTAGTACGCTTGATGTAAAAGAATTCTATTTAATAATTAACTTACACAAAGTTATTTATTCCAGATCTATGTAACAGATCTTTTACCGATATTGACTTTTCCAAAATATCAATAAAGGAAAATATGTTTTGCCGATGGCATTGGTGCCGTACATATTTTCCTACCCGTGTTCTCTTCTGCACGCTCGTTTGATATCAACGTTCTCACAGTATCCTCTTCACCTGCGTCACGATCTACATTTGCACCACAACTCACTTCAAGTGCATTTAACATCATTAAAAATTGAATATATTTGGCGTTAAGTTTGTAGAAATTCATATCACTTAATTTTTATTAACAAATAAATGAAACTACGAGATGTATAGTTATTTCTAGTTTATTTAAATTCTTAACTACGACCTAGGTTTCGTTGTATGACAACATCTTTAGATCTTTTCAAAAGATCTTAGGTCGTGGTTAAGAATTTAAATAAAGTAGGTATAATACTACATCACGTAGTTTCATTTACGTGTTAATAAAAAATTAAGCAAAAAAATCATTAAAAATGCTTGTGTACTTTCATTAAATATACAGGTTGTGTTGTATAAAGCTATTTCGAGTATTGGTGCACTTCTGTTCACTATCTGAGGTATGCTGAGAGTATATGCCAGTTAATACTCTAAAAATGTATTCTTAATTTTTTTCTAGCCCTTTGAAACGATATTACATACGATAAAAATTATTTCCAGGTTTTAATTTACCTCTAAATTTACCACTGAAATATTTTAAAATTTATCTACTCAAAAATATGTGGTTCAGTACGATCTGTCACGAGAGGCAACATTGAAAGTTTTTGGAATATTAAAAATTAAACTAAGAAGACAATTTTTAATTTACTTATTAATTAAAATAGTCGGTGCATCGTTTCATTCGATAGAACCACCGAAAAAAGCAGTCGAACGTCTCTTCCGCTTCTTCGACAAATAAATAGAAATCGCACGGTGCGAGGTCAAGACTGCATGGCGTATATCCATTAGTTCTACGACTAACCATTACACACCATCGTCTAGCTCAATGTGCAGAGGCGTTACCCGTAATGAAGCAGGATTCGACTGCGAGGGTATAGCTCTTGAACTTTTCCAAAAAAAATAAACAAACAAGTCTTAGTATACGGGCGGTAATTGTTTTTTTTTTATTTTCCAGTTCAATCGATCCATTATGACCCGTCCGTCTAAAGAACGAAGCAACTAGCTTTTTTCCAGCACCTCGCCCTTTCTTCACTTTGAAGGCAACTCTTCAGAAGGAAACACCGCTGCACAAACTGCCTATTAGTTTCGGTTTCGTAACAATATATCCAGCTTTCGTCACCCGACGATATCGAACACAATATTTAAATGACCACTAACGAATTTTTAACACCAATTAAAGCAACAGTGTTTTTATCTCTCGGACAAATTAACAGACATTACCACCTAGCATAAAACGTCTGGACACGTAAACGTTCATGTAGAATTTTCTTTTTTTAACTCAAACCAATGTCTAAACTTGCCCGAAATAGATCTGTTGATAGGTTACTCAATTACAAGTCTTTATTATGAACCGTACAGCAGATGTTACGATGTCGCGAACGCAGATATTATTGAGATCGATAGTGTCACACTTGAACTCGTTAAACCAGATGTGAACACTAACGCGGGCCCGTTTCATACTTTCTCATACCTTCGTCCAGTAATTTGAAAGTCATAAAGAATCATCGAATGAAAATTGTCTAGTGTTAAATTCATCTAGACCTAATACAACACCATTATTACAAATGGCTAATTATAAAAACTTTCAGTGTTGCCCTCGTACTATATTCAAATTTCTACGGATTCTGAGATAATAGGCTATAACAGACAGATAGACACTTGAATGATCTTATAAGTATTCCATTTTCCTTTTTGTGGTACATAACACAGAATAAAATTTAAAAGTAAGTATATTGCCGCTTGCATTGAATTCTATATAATCTCTTAACTATGGATAAGTTACCACAAGCTAACCTTAAATATTTTCTTTTATTAAACTTCTGCTGTAAATCGTATCGCCACATAGATTATGGTAATCCAAAGATCTGCGTAGGTTGTATTCAATTAGTATATAATTAAAATTCACCCTTGATTTTTATGTATTGTATGTGGCCATTAACTGGATAGATAGATATATAAAAATAATAGCAAAGCAACAATCGTTAAGATCAAAATAATGGGGTGTGTTATGCCTACAAAAATATAAATATATCAATTAGAGGTGTTAAACAGCACGATTCTTACATCAAACACGGTGAAAATATGCGTTTAACAAAGATGTAAGTAGTTTCAGTGTATTACCAATTTCGTAAGATAACCGCTGGCAGTTCTTAAACGAAACTTTACAAACGCTCTTTAAAAATGATTTTTTTGCACCTCATTACTTTACTTACTTTTTATAAATGGCTCTCAAGTCTAAGTTTCCTGTAATTGTATATAATTGAAAGAAATATTTTGAATTACGTACATACAAATATATATACTTATTACTAAATTGTTAAAGTATTTTCATAGTTTTTTTTTTCTTCTCATAACTCTAATTATGTGAGCTAAACTATAACTTTAATTATGTCTGCCCAAAATGGTTAGAGTGTATATATATATATATATATATATATATATATATATATATATATATATATATATGAAAATATATATTTATATATATATAAATATATATACATATATATATATATATATATATATATTTTGCTTTTTTTTTTCTTTTTTTCAATGGTTACTTGTGTTATTAAATATTTTACAAAATGTATTGATCAATTATTAAAGTTAGTATTAACTTAGAATTATATTATTTTCTACAACTGAACAAAATATCAATTCTATCGTAGCTAGTTTTAATTTATAAATAATATATTTTGTATTTCCTTTTTAAATGTTAATAATTTCGGTTCGAAAATGTCCCAAGAACTGATGTTGAGAAATAATATCGTTATGCAATCGGCACATTCGAATTATGGGTTATAAAAAGAGGTATTATTGTTATAAACTTGTGGTAGGAATAATCTTTGTTCTGTCTCTGTTGTGTCTAGTAGGAATAATCTCCGAAATCTGATTCGAGAAGTGAAGATAGAGACGATCAACTTGCGATTGTATGATTTTATACAAATATAATAGATTTCCTCCGTGCAGCTAGTGATTACAAATTAAATCTCTATTGTCTAGTTGGATTTCATGTGATCTATATTCTCATCCAAAATGAAGTGAGAATTAATTTGTTTGCACGAATGTAATTTCTTTTTTTTCAATAATATGCTAAGAAAAGTGTTTATTTGTTTCTTTAGACAAAATAATTGGATTAGAAACTTTGACTTAAAATAAAAGCCAAGCTGAGAAGGGAGTTGGCAAGGGAAAGACCGCAGCGGATGACCACCAGTAGAGAAGACGCGATTAGCGACATCCAAATTGTTCTCGTCGCTTCTTTAATAGCGTCAGGGCTAATTGTGGAAGTCCCTTCAAACGATTATGCCCAGCAATTCAACCGAGGTAAACAAAACGAATGTCGATAAGTGTGCAATTAATCTTTTACTTATAGTGTTTTTTAGAAACTGATTAATATAGTAAGTACCGAAAGTTTTTAAATTGATTTATTTAAAGTGAATTTTATTCGAATTTATATTTAATACTGAAGAAGCAGTATTACAAACGAAAGTAGATTGTTATTTTGATCACCTTTAAAATGACAAGTTTTAAAATTCATTTAAGAACCTTTCAATTGGACTTTTGTTTTCTTTTCTTTCTAGTGATATCCGAAAATGTGTTGAAATTTAAAATTTGTAAATTTGTGATATTCATGAATTGACATTGATTTAATTAGAGTCAATTATCTACAGATCCATTTGAACAACAATCGACAAGTAGAAATGAAGTTTTTGCTGAAGCTACGAAAACTTTGCCAACATTGTCCGAGGTAGCGGAAGATGTTTCTGCTGGTCAGGCCAGAGGTGAGGTGCAGGAAATCATGTTGGACGTGGATACGAATGTACCAATACGCAGGAGACGCGCCAGCAGGCAGCATTCAGATATCCGGTTCACTTGCAGCCACCGTCAATTGCTTCAGCCGGAAGAATTAAAAAGAAATTGCATAAGGCATGAAGTGGAGCAGAGACAACGAAGAGAAGACGAGCTCCATGAAATCCACAAGAAAATTTTGTTAAGTCATGCTCGAGAAGGGAAGGTTCGAATTGAAGGCTCGGTTGCAGAAAGGGAATTAAAAAATAAATAAAATACGTTTTTAGCATATTTTCTATGTTATGTTTTTAAATATTGTTTTTTTCTTATTTCGTTTTCATTTTTTATTACCCTATTTATATACTTTTTGTACTATTCTTATTCTCATTACTTCATTTTTATAAATTAATCTGCTCATATTGTGTTTTATTTTATATTTTTTTAAATTTTCACAACAGACACTTAAATTTTCAGTAATAAATCATCTAGTTATTATTATTTTAGGATTATTAGTATTATTTTGTTATGTATAGAAAGGCAGTGTAGCACGTTGCTTAAAACACTTAAAAGCTAAAAAATGTTAATGTTTATATTTTTCATCTTACACATAAATACCAAATGTGAAAAGAAAATAAGTATTAATAACTTCCAAAATTAAACCCGTGCTAAGGCAATTTATCTCTAATTTCTAATTGGTGCTACTTTCCTGCAGATACATACAATGATACGTGGGTGCAAGGATCTGTAACATTATCTATCCATTTGGACATGAATTGTATGTTTATTACTATTAAAGAGATGGGATTACTATAGGTGATATCATTCCAGTTGATAAAGGATTCATACAAATCAAATAAATACATTTACATATATATGACTATATATATATATATATATATATATATATATATATATATATATATATATATATATATATATGCTTTCACATCATAAGAGATGCGTTTATTTACCCCCTTTACTTACAATCGTACTTCGGAGCTGACACGCACTTTTTTCTATTTTGTTTTAAAGACTTTCAAGGAAGAAGTTCAAAAAACAATCATGGTCATGGCTAACTATTTTTTTCTTCTCGTACAAACTAAAAATAGAGTATACAAGTTAAGTGTAACATTGAACATTGGGACCATCTATAATTTAAATGCTATGTAAATGTTATTCAATTTTAGCTGAACTTTTCTGGCTGAAGCAACAAGCAAATTCATCGAAGACATAAAAAAGCACCAATAAAGTGGTCCAAGATCCAAAAATTACCATAATTTTTTTTTATTGGAAATTTATATTTTTACAGATTGTAAATATAACATAATACAACATTATTTTACATTGACATCAGACAAATCGCTCAACGTGTTTTTAAAAACAATTAAGTGTGGTAAACACTCGTCATTTACATGTAAAAAATTCGGCGAATTTCGTCGACAACGCGTTTTCCACGACAACTACCTTAATAATGTGCAAAATACAATATACAAAATATCTCATAAACATAAAAACACGCCTTGATCTCGATAACTTCTATTTTTAATAAAACAAATTTAAAATGTTCGCTATAGATACATATATGGTTTATATATGCACGTACTCTTAGATTAGAAGTATATAAATGTTGCATGCTTATATAAATGTGCGACAATTTTACTTTACCAGCATCCTACTTAACAGATTGTTCGGTGCTTTTTATTAACGAGGGCAACAGATAACATTAGTATCGCATCAATAGTGAAATAATATTGCGCTTTACACGTATGTTTTAATTCCATCGTGAGGTCCATCTTTCTTAAAGAAGCTAGACTTAAATAAATGAAATTTTATTATTGAAAAATAAATTATTTCTCCCTGATAAAGGTCCAAATGAAACGATGTTGTTGATTATTTTTATATTATATTATCGAGACGAATGCGTGAAAAATTCCCAATTAAGTTTTAATGATTCAACAATAGCAATAAGGAACATTATTAATGTGTACCCTTTCGTCTTCTGATAAGCTCTGTCAATTGTTTACTAATAATACAACAGTAAGTGCTGCATTGCACACTTTGTATGTCTTCTTACGATTTATTATATAACGTGGTATTCCTGCAATACGTAGTACCCAATGTATACAAGTCATGTCTTGTGCTAAAAATAAAATTTAACTTTTAACTAATTTCATTATTTTTGACATTCCTCATATTATTCGTAATAAGAGGGCGAAAGCGAATTGCAACAAGTCTGTTGGTAAAAACAGAGTAAAGTTGAGGACACCAAATATCCACTTGGTCTTTGATAGTTGAAATCAATTTTCTTATAAATACATAATTATTATAAATAATCCCGAAATTGAAGAGGCTATAAACTTTTTTAAAGTAATAGTTACAATAGAAATAGATAATTTACAAAATAAATATACTAGACCTATTAGGCATTCAACAGATTAACGTAAGTTATAGGGGATCGTACGTGGGATATTTGATGAAAAAGTAATAATCGCTCAAATTTTTACAGGAAAGATAATATAAAATGTATCAATTTTTGAAATTACCTCATTGATCATCAATATCCCAATAACGTAGTTTTGTTTTATTGAATTTACAAGAGTTTAAAAAAAATAATTGCTCGGCCCTGATATTTAGGGCAATGAAACATTATTTAGAGGGAAACTTCCATAAAAAGGTCTACCAAATTCGTACAAAGATTTTCACCGAAACACTCAATTTGAAAAGTCAAATTTCATAGCTCCAAAAATTTGTTTGCCTATATCGCGTATTTAAAAAATATTCCACTAAACAGAACGTGGTTCGATCGGGTTGTTATCCCACTTTAAGATATATTGCGATGCATAGTACGAAACGGGGCCGATTTTAAAAGGGTTTAGGCTAAATTATTATTCAGAAAATATATGCGAGCACAGATCGTGCGGCCGGCATGACTGTTGTCTCCCTTCCGCATATAGTACTATGAGAACAGAGGGTCTCTCTCTGCAAGGTGCACGCGGAATTGTTATTTGATTTGCGTGTTTATTCACGTCGCGACCGCAGCGCTCATTGTCATTGCAACTGTTTCCTTTAATTACTAAATTAAATTTGCTAATAATTTAATTTAATCAGGTATTTTCAATTTTGTACTAGGTTCTGATATCAGTTTAGTGTATTTCATTGGAAAAGTAGGGGGAACGTTAAAAAGGTACAGAAATTTTGGAAAAACGAAATTCTAAGACTTTCTTAACAATGTTTTGAGGAGCATTTATTGTTTACTGCATTTGAATTCGAGTCAGTAACAAAATTCCTGATTGAAACTAGATGTAAAATCGAGCAGAATAAAAATACTGATAATATTACGAGAATGTCGTAAATGGATACGTTTTGAAACTGTCATCGTATACAAATACCAATTGTATTATTAGAATATTTCCAAATATACAAAAAGTACCCTATCGTAAAGTTTATACTTGTGTACACTCTTCCTTTAAAATAAAATCTACGTAGGCTAAAAATACGAAAGTTCCATATGATCACGCCTGGACTACCATTATTCATTTTATTATTAAAAAAGTAACAAACAAAAAGTAAGATTTTCTAAAAGTAAGTTTTGAAATGACTATCAAATGGAACTTCTTTGTTCACATCGCATAAATGTTGGGGAAACTTTTTCCTTGCTTAAACGTACGAAGGAATTTTATACTTTTCTTCATTACTTGGAAAACCGAAAGACTCCTGCTGTAGCCAAAACTTATTATGAATTACAATTGTCAGATATTTACGAAGATAAAGAAATAAGTGCTGGTAAATGCTCGAATAAATCCCACCGAAAGTCATATTTATTATACGTTTAACAAGTGGCGAATGGCAAAATACAACGACCGAGTAAATATAACTTTCAAGATATTATATCCGAAAAGACGACGCTACTGGAAAATCAAGGCTATACTCTCGTTGACAAAGAAAATACTAGGTTTACATTAGTAGTAATTCCAATCATGAAGAGAATATTCCTCAATGTTATTCGTAGACTCAAGTTCATCATGTGATCAAACAAGTTACTCAATTACTTTCTCCTTTTGTTGTCAGCGAAATAGGTGCACTGCAAATAGCACGTGCATGGCATGGCGGTTAAATAGAATCAAATTGCACATTAATGTTCAAATCCGTAAAAGAAGCATTTAAAAATAAGAGTGTTCGACAAATTTTTCTACCCAAATTATTTACGGCAGACTATAAAGCTCATATTTTCTGAATATCGATTATTTCTGTGCTTCTCATGTATGCCAAGCATTTTAAAAATGGTTATATAATGCCGAGCATAAAGTAGAATTAGAGCGAAGGCAATCATTAATCTTAGAATTTCGGAATATACTTTTCGCTCGTAATATCGAACAAGCTGAAAAAATTTTCACAGATTTGACTTCACATACCTATGTTAAGACGAGGTCGTCTCTATATGAATATATCAGTAGTTACTGGAATCAAAGATAGGAGTGGAGTGTAGCATACAGGCATGATATTTTTACCTATGGTCAAAATACGAACAATTTGCAGGAACACCAATGAGAATTTTCAATGAACTTATATTACAACGTTGTAAGGTCCTCAATGCACGTGCACTATTAGATTTTTTAACTAATTTATATTTAATAACTACCATAAACGACGTATTTTATGTTTTACGAAATCAAGAAAAGCCAGAGGCAAAAAAACAAATATTCACAGTTCCTGAAAAACACCAAAGACATTTACAAACTGCATAAGTGGACAAGTGAAGTAAAATATTTAGTAGAAAGAACACAATAGACTAGCACTATATGAGTATACAAAATTGTGCAAGATCGCAACTTTTTTGGTAAAATAAATGTAGGTGATAGTGTCAATAATGATTTCTATAGTAATATTGTTGAAGATTGCGAAAATATTGATGTAAATCAACCAAACACTTCTCAAATTCATGAAACAGCGTCAGAACCTACTTGCAGCACAACCAACTCACCCGCTATCAACAATTCAAACTTCTGTGAGACCCATGCCATTGCACTCCTTACGCTTGAAAAGAAAATGTCAAAGTTCACAGAGATGATGAAACCAAACGAAAGTTCGAACAATATGTAAATAGTGTTATGATGTGGGGGAGGAGCATTTACATGTTAAATTCTTTTCATTTCTTAAAAATTTTTTTAGAAAATGTTTTGTTATTGTTTTGAATGTGTGTGTGTGTGCGTTAATAAACACATTTATGTAAGTGACAACTTTCTTTGTTTTATTATGAACAAACCTTAGTACGAAAACGGTAATGTAATTCTGAAGATCTATGATCGCATTCTAACCGACCTATAAAATGACATACAAAATTCCACCCTATAATTACATTTGTACCGTAAAACATGTTGAATACGTTATATAATGGCCGTGTATAATTTATAATGCCACGATATAAAATTACAGCTTAAAAATATTCCGCGGTGCAGATCCATACATTTACAAGTACCTATATGTATTTTAAAGATTCAGTATGAGAAAGGAGATTAGACAATTTACCCTACCAAAGAGCCAAATTGTGATATATTTTATAATACGGTTTACTTACAATTTCCCTTTCAATTTATACACGAACATAGCCCTAAACAAATTTGTGTACTGGCATGCTTTCTCAATACTAACCTATATTAATTGTCTCGATGAATGTAACAAAGTAACGAGAAAACAAAATGCTTAGAAAATTTAAGATTCGCACTTGCGCTCGAACTGAGTAAAACTCTAACACCTCTGGATGTCATGAAATGTCCGAACTGCTCGAAAAAGGTTGAAAAATAAATCTATTTAAAACTTCTACTAACTTTTATGTGTGTGTGTATGTATATATATATATATATATATATATATATATATATATATATATATATATATATATATATATATTTATATATATATATATATATATATATATATATTAAATTTCACAAAATTTTTAACAGATCAATGTAATCTTTCACTACTTCCTCAAAATAAGAACCAGATATAAATTCAAGAAAATAATCATAGAAAACAATTTCATGAAAACACCCATTGAGCATTTAAAAGATTCACAGCAATCTCTAATTCAGATGCTCGCCCGCACGTCTCGGCAAAAGATAAATATAATCTTAGCGAACATTTGATGAGAATCTTAAGTATGATACAAATAATCGACAGATAAAAAATTATTCTATATATCTATTAATTCATTTGTATAAACTGAGATATTTAATATATTTTCAATATTTATTTTTACTTTTGGGAAACATTCCTTGTATTTACAAAGTATTTTTAAATATTTTTTTAAGTGGTAGTTTTTTAATGTTTTTTGTTTTATGCAAAACCACATAGGTTTCAATCCTTTGACTCGTGCCAAAAAACCGACATCGACACGAGCAACCGAGACAAAATTGACCGAGCAGCAACATTATGTTCATGCAATCGTGCTTGGTCAATCTCGGTGAATGTGTAAATGTAAATGTGCGATGAAGAAATGTTTGGGTTTAGAATATTTTGGATTACGATCTCCGATTTTATCTCTGTGAGTTTAATATATTTCATTGATGAAAGGTTACATTTTTTCAATAAACGATTTAAAAAAATTATATTAAATAAAATATAAAATTACAAAAACCTGTAGGTAGTTCAATAATTATGAATACGTACCTTGCTGAAAATTCGCTAGGGAACATATTTTGTTTTTTAATTATGAACAGAGTTATTTATAGAAATAAACAAATTAGAGACCCTATTTATTCACATTTATATTTTAATTTTATTTTTTAAAATAAAATTTAATCCGAATTATTGTCAAATAATACTAACACATATTTCACTTCACATATCAACATTCATTTTTATATAATTTTTTGCCACAAAAAAAATAAAAGACATTTAAAAAATATTACATTACCTAAATAATCATCCGCTAATATATGACGCATAAGTACGCAGTCTAGTAGAGATCAAACCAACTTTTTCCTCGACCACGCTAGGTCAAATTGTTATAATCTTACTTAGAAATGTCAGCATAGGTTATATATCATCGTATATCAATCCTCCATATATTTTGCTGTAACGGTACGCCACATGAATTTACTCAAAAATTTAGAAAATTTACGTATATTAGACACAAACTTGAGAAAGAAATGTGTAAAATTAATTCTGTAAATTCTGTTACTTACGTGCTCTGAAAATTTAATCATTTTACAAATGTCTATATTTATAAAGTCTTCACTAGGGAAGTAGAAAAGATATTTTTGCGCAAAATGCTAAATTTTATGTAAACTTGTGATTTTTTTGCTTTCGAAATTCTAGTATCATGAAGTCGATTGTAGATTTAGGCAAGATAATTCACACTTGCATATATATCGAAGAAAAGTATATTTAAATTTGTTTATTAAACATCGTATCAAAATAAAGATTGACTGGTCCCTAAGAAATTAAAATATACTTTAAAGATAGTAAATCGTTGGGAAAGGAAATGAAAAATTACAATACTTGTTTTTAATTTCAGACCTTTTTAAAAATTATCTTTATAGCTCTTTTTAGATCTGTTGTTTGAAATGCAATCTTTAATTTTCCAGATTCTAAAAACTCTGACTTATTAATGAAGAGCCACATTTAACCAGCTCACAGCCATAGGGATGACAGAGAGCTCTCATCTCAGGGTACTTTAAAATTTGTAATAAAACTGTTAGTGTCACAAATTACAAATATATAATTGTTAACTAAAATTGGTTCTTGTCCTTTAACTTGTTATTATCATAGTAGAAAATTAAAAAAATTATAATTTAACTAATTTCAATTTGAACATAATTTTTAACAAACTTACAAATGTAGTTCTTGTGTAATGAAATTAACAGTACAATAAAATATGTCCCATTGCACTTGAAACTATCGTACCCATTTTACTTGAACGATCATATTATGAAATAATTATCAATTTAGATGTAGAGTTTTTATTTTGTATGCACTGGCGTAGCCAGGGTGGAGCAATGTCGGGCGCGGCCTCTCCAGAAGAAAGTAATTCAAGTGAAGTTTAAAGATTGATGAAAACATAGTTAATGCCATGTGATTTATTTGCAAATGTTGTGATAGGTGATTTTTTTAAATATCATGTAAATTTTATAAAATGATCATGAACAAATTGATCTTTTTGATTGTTTCGGCCCCCAGTAGGAAAAATAGTGGCTTTCATTTTTCAAAAAATCACAATCATGTGTTATTGACCAAGTATGAGGTTTTAACAAAAGTTTGAAAATATGTCTCTTCCATTAATAGATTACGAAATATTTCTATAATAATATCTGTTTTTGTGTATTTTTTTGTTTGTTTACAGATATACGAGTTGCCACCTAATAATGCCAAAAAGCTACTTGTAGAGCCCCGATGCTATTCACAACTTCAATTTCGAATTTGTTTAAATTTTCTTGAATTATGTCTTAATAATTGTATTTTAATAACTTATATTGTATAGTAATATTATTTTGACATTTATCTTTCGATTGGAAAATTTTTGTTATAATGGTTTACACACTGTTCTGTGGCCATTACGTAGATAAGTGTAGCAAGCAAGCGTTGTATATACTTAGTATGCGTAAGTTGTCATATGTAGGCATACAGTAAACAAAAATCTGTACAAGTAGATTGATCCTTGTGAACAAATAAATAATGAATGTCGCAAATAATTATACTAACTGTGCGCTCGGATTAATTCAAATTTCACAATTCGTATCAGTAAAATCCTAGGTACATTTATTTATGGCCACTTCAATACAATTCTTAAGTTTCGTGTTGTACAATAGGCAGACAGATAGATAATCATACGAACCTGCATTGATTGTTCTCAAAACAAAAACTAATAATTTAGTTTTACCAAACCTACATATCCGAATGGAGAATAAAAGTTTATTACCCGCAAAATTCATAAGCACAAATCGGTATTTTTATCTGATGAACTGATGATTTTATGAAATTCGGACGAAAGTACAGTTTTAAAATAATAGTATTAACTAAGTCTCAAGGTGTATTGACCATAAAAATGGGCATTATATTTCTTCTCTTTCTAATATCTATTCATATGTTTTTTTTCACATTATTATTACATATAATATAAAAATTGACATAGGTATATCAATTTGAAATAAATATTTAATTATTTGTCAAAGATTTTGAGAATTGGTAAACATTACATTTTCCACAGCCATTGAGATACATACATTACTTTTTAAACTACTTGTACGAAATTACAAACATAGATGTATGTTTTTTTTTCAGAATAATATTTAAATTATTATATTATTTTCCACTTAGTACGCTATGCCGCTCATAATGCGTTTTCTTTTTGCAAGGCTATTAAAGGCTTTTTGTAAGGCTATTACTGCGTTTCGGCTAATTAGCGGAGTAATTAGCGTAGGGGTAATTAGATATGGCCTGTCCGATGAAACGGCCAAGCGAAAATTTTACTGTCTATACTCTAAATATAGTGAGCTATGATTGGGGAGCGATTGCTACTCGAACGAGTATGTTAGTGTATACGTTGGTTTATTGAAAAAAAAATTAAAATGTAAATATTTATACTTCAAAGTTCCATTCAACTCAGATTTTTTTAGTAGGTACGTTGATATTTATTCTTCTGGTGTCCATATTTTTAAAATTTATTATGTTTTACTTTTTTTTCGTTGAATACAATAGTCTGCCGATAACATAATCTTAAATCGAGTAACAAATTGACGAGTGGCACTAAATTTACATTCCAGATTATAATTTCCACATTATGCTTACATATCTGATAATCTTAAAAATGACAGAATTATTGAAGAGGTTCCAGTGATGCTCGAGAATCTTACATCTGAATTCAAAAAAAACTACCATCAACAATGCTTTCAACATCAAGATCTAATAACGGTGCTCACGAAAAGACCCCGCAAAAAGACACGCCTTCAAAGTACCTAACGGATACGTACCCAGTTATAAAACTGCTTACCAACGTTCAGAAATGATCCAAGTATAAGATAAGTTATTAAAATACAATTATTAATATCTCCGGATTATATTAGTGAAAAAAGGAATAGGAAAGTAAAAATAACAAGATTATATAGAAAAAACTTAATATTAAACAGCAAAAAATTAATTTACATTGAAGTTTTGAGAAAAGAAAAACTATAGAATTATCCAGTGAAAATTCCGGCCCCGAAGATAATATCTATGACTGCGAGGGATGCGGCGAAAATTACTGCGAGACTGAAAAAATATAAGATTAGCTGCAATGTATTTTCTGTAAATTATAGCTGCATGAAAATTGCACTCCGCTAAACAATTCATGCAACCCTTGTTGCAAGAAAATGAAGAACAAGAAAAGGAATAAAAACTTACGCAAGAAAAAAAGTAACGAAAAAGGCAAAGGGAGAGGAAAATATATACATCGACCTAAGAGTAAAAGATTAGTTTTTATAAAAACATCCTAAAGTATATATATAATTTATAGGTTACACCGGAAAATATTGTAGTACCAACACTTATTTGAAAAGAAAATAACATGTCACAATGTTTGTTTAATTATCTGTATGCCAAATATAACACAAGTATGTATATCTGTATATAATGCAATCAAATCTAGAAATACAGCAGTGTAAGCTGACACATTGTCGCCATCTCGCCTTATAAAATTAATAAATAGCAAATATTCTCTAGATTTTTCAGCGTCGAAATTTCAATTATTTTCACGAAATATTTTAAACGCCTGCTAATTTCGCAAAAAAATTAGCAGGCGTTTAAAATATATATAATATATCAGGATTGTCCATTTTTACCGTGCAAAATTTCACAGTTCGTATCAGTAAAATAATGGTGAAATACTTATATTTATAACATTTTTTATAGTTTAACTTTCTGAAATTAATGTTTTGATTATGTATATAGTTTTATAATATTCTAGATATAATACAATTAATTTTATAAATAGTCGTCAGCTGATCGAATATATATTTGTGACAACCATATTTTAACTATCAAATTCGATTGTTTACAAAGATTCTCTCTTGAAATTGCATGGACTATAGACTGTCACACACGGACATGCTGTTAGGTACCACAGTTTCTATATTTGCTTTTGTCCCTTCAACACAAACGAGCGATAAGTTTACATTAAATGTCAGTTGTATAAATTAAAGCACGTAATAAATAAATAAATAAATAAATAAAAAAGTGAGCCGTCACGGGACGCCTGGCAGATGTGAAGCATCGTGTTCATACAAGTAATATGTATAAAGGACAAGATTATTACAAGAACTAAATATAGCATAATGAAAAAATAAAGTATTACGAATTTCTCACAGAAAATGGTGACTTTATTTAATAAACATTTATTTACAATTAATACAAAAATTCGATATTAATTTCAAGTTGCCACAACTTAATTATTTTCATCTGTGACTTCGGTAATAGTTACATTCGATGTTTCCTCTGACGGTAGATATTACTGCGACAATTGGTCGATGATAATTGAAGTACGTTACAAAAGTATTGGATATAACATTATCAAGATATCTCACAAATACAGCATCTATTGTTGTTCCATATTTGGTAGTAGGTTCCTTTGGACTATTGTTAATTTGCAATTGAAATTCTTTTTGAAGGAACGTCATTAATGGCATTGATTCAGCTTTTGCAAAATTTACAATAAAATGTCCAGCTAAAATCAATGGTAGTTTAGCTTTGTTCGTTTTAAAAATAATTGAACCTCTCTGACTATAAGGAAATAATCTCTCATGTAAAAATGAAATTATATCATCCATTTTGTTATTAGGTGAAACGTATACTACAATAGTGTCACAGTGTAATTTTGCTTTCTTTGCAGGAAGTTGTTCACTTTCACTTTCTAAATTATCACTGTCAGACATATTTTATTGTTAAAAATAAAATAAAGAAAATGTTTTTTAAGTAAAGCACAGGTTATGTGTACCGTAGTAAACAACAGCGTTGAACTGAGTGAGGAGGGGGTCGCGTAGTCGGTTGCGCATGGCGACACGTCGCCATACCGTACACTCTACTACATATAGACTATATACATATATACCGTACACTCTACTACATATAGACTATATACTATAGCGTGGCGACCGGACCGCCAACGATCCGGTTTATACCTGCGCCTATAGATTACGAGGCATACGCTCTTTGACATCACGGTGCAACGCGGGTCTCGGGTTCAATTCCCGGCCGCTCGTCAAGCGGGATTGGACTGGTGTTCTGGTTGACTATAAGATTGCTCTCGTAGCAATAAGTTCGCCATATGTATCAATTGGATACATTAAAACCAAAAATGTTGGATTATTTTTAAACGGCTATAATTTTGTGAAAAATTTCTATTATAATGAAAATTCGAGATCCCTTTGTAAGTTGAGGTTTCGCACTTTTTAATAAATTATTAGGATATTTTTTATCTATTAACCTATAAGATTTCATATTAAAAAGTAAAATAAGAAAAATACTAAAATTTTCTTTTAGTTTTAAAACAACATACAAATAATTTTTTCTCTTAAATCTGTTGATTGCATCTTAAAGTGCGAAAAATTTCCTTTAATTCCGTTTTTATAATAATATTTATTATTTTATATTCGCTACCAATTTAAAAAAGCATTTTTTTTAATTTCGACTGCTCTCAACTCGTGAACTCGCAGCTCGAATAATAAATGTATATAAAGCCGGGTTTTCATTATACGAGAAGTTCCTAGCTCACTCTGAATTTGGTTTAAACACGTTATGAGTTCAACGTCCAAGTAGCATTTATCTCCTTGCGCGATCAAGATAACGACGACTGATCTGCTGCTGCGAGGGATAGATTACCAAAATCTGCTGCTGCGAGGTATAAATTACCAAATAGATCTGCTACTGCGAGGGATAAATTACCACATCATAAAAGAGAAAAAGTTTAAGCAAGAGAAAAATTTGGACTCAGAAATGGTTTCGAAGATGCGACTAACTATGTGCTTCAAATAACTTTATTCCTGAAGTCGAAAAAGAAGATAAAAACACGTTTAAAATAATTTGAAATTAAACAGCGAACAATTTGAGTATCTGCTAGAAAAATTAATACCAAAAATATAAAAATCAGATACCCATTTAAGGAAAGCATTACGTGCTAGTAGTAGAGGATCCCAAGTAAGAACGACCTTCACCGATTTGATAACCAAGTGAAAATTATATTTTAAAGAATAAAATATGTTTGTGAACGTGTATCAATAAGGTTGCCATAAAAAAAATGTTCATGGCTATTATTAATTAAAATTATAAAAAAGTATTATTTTTTAAAATTTGACTGTCTTGGTTGCCAAATGACTCGTAGTCTAATTGAAAGTATACAACATCTGCTATATGCAGTCGATCGGTTGCCTACCTTTTTCTGTTCCCTTTTACCTGGTAGCCACGTGCAAACAGGTAAATTGATATTAGTAATTGCGCTCATCTGCTTACCACGATATTTATATATCAAAATGTAGGTAAATTTATTGTGAGTAGAGTAGTATAAGGTTGCTCAAGAATATCTGTTCATAGATTACGGTAGCTAGGGTTTGAAGTTGCAAAAATTGGAGCATGTAAATATGTGTGACACAGAAGCGTTGCTCGTACTGTACCATGCGATAAAGGAGGACGTAGTATAGCAGCTGCGCGCTACTGGCCGGTAGAATATAAGAGAGTACGCATGCTTCCTATTCGTAATATAGACAAGGAAAAAAATAGTATACTATAGAGGATCATTTTCAAACGCGTTTTGTGAAAAAAATTGAAAATGGAAAAAAAATGCTTTTTATGTGGATTGAAAAATTCTGTTATTGATTTTAATGACAGAACATTTGATCATTGCTATTTAAAATTTGCATACCGACAATCTAAAGGCTTTAAGTACGATGAGTTACAATTAAACAGAGATTGATTGGAGTTTGTAGGTTATCATTCCTCATGTTACAAAAAAGTTACTGTTTTAAAACAAAAAAACGTTGAGCATTATAATGCATTTGTTAACAATGTTGATCTAAGTATATAATTAATTTACTTTTGATTATTATAATACAATTTTTTGAAATGTTATTCATAAGGATTTTGTCAATTATTCTACTTAAATAATTATTCAAAGTTCATTCAGTACTTTAAAAGCTATTATTTTTTAAGGTTAAAATTGAATAAAAATTTTATACGTTATTATTTTATTTAATTAATTAAATTATATATTCAGGTGCAACCTAGTACTTCATCAGCTATTGAAAATCCAAGTCCATCAACTATTGCAGTAGAAGAAAGTAGTGCTGATGTAAGAACTCCTCCGGAGAGTGTTGACGAGGTAATAAGTTTATTTATATAAATCATATTTATGTAAATCATATCAAAACATATTTTCAGGTTCTTCTTACGGACATAGCAACAACTTCTTCAACTGCAGTCACTTGCTTGTTTTGCAATTGCAAACAAAAAAAACTGGCAACCGTGTAGTCAATCTTGTGTATCCTCAAAGTGATCAAACTACAGAACAATTGAGAACAATAGCAGATAACTTACATGATTCGGAGATTCTTCAGAAACTCGATCAAACCCAAACTATTGTATACGGATCTACGGATATACGGATCAGAGTGAAATTCAAAAAATCGAATATTTACCTCAAATTAACTCTTCTCCAACCTCATATGAAATTGTAAACGAAACACTCAATATGGCTAATGAAATAGCTGAAAAATGCCAGCAAAATCAAATACGATTTAGCAATTGCAAAAATGGCGATGCAAATCCAAAACAAAGACAAGCCTAAATTCGACCATATTTTTATAAATCTCCGAGCATTTCATATGCAAATGGCATTTTTCAGATTTGTTGGAAAGTTCGTTGACTCTAGTGGACTCATTGATATATTAGTTTCAGCAGAAGTATTAGCTGCAGGCTCTGCTAACAGTTTTTTAGATAGCAAGCATTTTAATAGATGTAAACGATTACATCCACTTATGAGTGCCGCATTACAAATATGTCATTTAAAAAAATACCTATCAACGACAAATGTATCTGGCGAAATGTTGGATGAGTTACTACAAGTATTTATTGAAGAACCTTCCAATCCTGATGTGAATGAGCCAACAGAATTACCCGATTTACTGAATCGTATTTTAAACGGGTATAAAGAATTTTGCAATCAGACTTTGATCGAAAATCATGGTAAAACAGCCCAATTCTATTACCAATATTGTAAGCTTATTAACTTGTTCCTTCGTTTTTCAAGAAGTATTCGCACAAGTAACTTTAAGCTGTACATGGATTCTATTTTTGATATGTGTGACTTATTTTTTGCTAATATATCTTATATATCTTAGTAACTTAGTAAGACTGCAAGCGGAAAATTCACCTTTAGTTTCTGAATTTCGCCGCGGTGCTTTTGGAATTCGTCGTACAAAAGCTAATTTCGCTAGATCACCCGTCGATTTGACTTTGGAGCAGACCATTAATGCCGATGCTAGCAACCAATTATCTGACAATCTTGCTGTCGATTCATTATCAGCACGTCAAAGATGGGCGCTCAGCTACAGTACAAGGACGAAAATATTATCGTGTGTGAAGGATGATGTTAAATTGTCGCGAAAAGATGATACTTCGCACGCGTTACAAAAAAATGCGATTAAAAAAGACAAAAAAATGCGATGAACCCATAAAAAATGCGATGAACCCTTTTGAAGACACCATTGATCGAACTATTCTACTTAACATCTCAACGGGAAAAGCAGCATCTGAAAACGTCACAAATTTTCTGCTAAACGCGAAGACAATTGGTAATGAGCAGAAATTAAACTTTATTTCTCAATGTAACATGGAGACTGAAATATTTGATAAGCCAATTACTCGAAACAAAATTTTGAACTTCGCTTCTGAATGTGCTATGAAAGTATTAACTAATAAAGACAAAACGAAAAAAGTATTGTTGAAGATGGAACGTGATATTTTTTGGTCGATTACTTGGAATAAGTATTAGTAAAAAAATTAATATTGAACATTGTTTGACTTTTCGACTAGCACCGATGCCGCCTGCTCTTTTCTCATGGCTGGTGAAATGTTTAAAACTGACAAGTCAACATTAGCTAAAGCATTAAAATCTCAGGTCGAAATGGTTGAGCCAACGAATATTAATGTTGAGATCATCGATGGATTTTATTACTTGCACCTGATCGGATCTTCAATGCCTCAAACTTTTGATAAAATTGCGTAGTCTATACTCATTAAACTTTGTTCAACAACTGCTGACGAAATACATTTAATTTTTGACCGTTTAATTTTTGCACGATCAATCAAAGATTATGAACGTCAAAATCGGCAGAAATTCGACATTCCGTTCAATATTTCTGGCCCTCAACAATGTAGGCCTACAGATTTTTTACAGAGTCTTAAAAATTATCGTTACAAAGAGAGTTTGGTACAGTTTTTAGGTAACTACTGGGAAAACGACCATTTAGCAACAATAATCAAAAACAACAAAAAAATTTTGACGGTAGAAGAACACTGCTATTCTTATATAACTGACCAAAATTGCGTTACAAAAACAACAGAAAATAATTATGAGTGTTATCACGAAGAGACGGATACAAGAATAATTTTTCACGCTTACAAAGCAGCACCAGGTTCAAGAATTTTAATAAAATCAGTTGACACAGATGTTCTCATAATTTTACTTGGAAACATGCATAAAATTCCTGATTCTGAAATTTGGCTTGCTAGTTCAGGAACAAAAAAAAAGAAGTAATGACCTCAATTGCATCAATTGTACGGAACTAGCATTGAAATTAGGATTTAATCTGTGTCTAAGTCTACCTGCTTTCCATGCGTACACAGGTTCTGATTACACGGCTGCGTTTTACAACAGAGGAGAAGTAAGACCGTTGAAATTTTTTTCGAAGAACGAGACATACCAAAAATGCTTTGCTTCATTAACTGCGGAAGCCAACATTTTTCTTAGCGAAAAAATGGACGTTGTTCAAGAATTTACGGTGGCTATGTATGGTATCAAACATTGTACCAAAGTAAATCACACAAGATATCAAATTTTCCTGAAGAATTTTTCTGCAAAAGAAGATATTGAGAAGTTCCTTAAAAAAGTCAGAAGTTTTGACTCAAATATCATACCACCATGTTGGGAATCACTGAAGCAAAAAATTTTACGCACAATTTTTGTAAATTCAATGTGGTTACATGCAACTGATTCTAAATGTATAAAATTATGTCCTGAAAGTTGTGGTTAGTTTTTCGATAGTCATTTGAAACCAAAAGGATTTAATGGAGATCAAACGCCCTTAAGAATTGATGATATTTTTCAAATATCGGAGAATGCAAATGAAGAAGCTTCTTCCGACTTAGAAGACGGCGATATAACTTCCGGAGATTCCGATTCGGAATAATTTACAATTATGACTTTGGCATTTAATGTCTTTTTTATTTAAATATTGTTTGATAATAAAGGTTTATTAATTACAAACTATACACATGTTAGTAAATGTATTTTTAAAATTGTTTTTTTTTTATTTTGAGAACGTTTTTTTATTACGCTTTTCTTATTTATTTTATTACGCTCCAAAATGATCCTCTATAGTATACTATTTTTTTCCTTGTCTATACTACGAATAGGAAGCATGCGCACTCTCCTATATTCTACCGGCCAGTAGCGCGCAGCTGCTATACTACGTCCTCCTTTATCGCATGGTAAAATACGAGCAACGCTTCTGTGTCACACATATTTACATGATCCAATTTTTGCAACTTCAAACCCTAGCTACCATAATCTATGAACAGATATTCTTGAGCAACCTTATACTACTCTACTCACAATAAATTTACCTACATTTTGATATATAAATATCGTGGTAAGCAGATGAGCGCAATTAATAATATCAATTTACCTGTTTGTACGCGGCTACCAGGTAAAAGGGAACAGAAAAAGGTAGGCAACCGATCGACTGCATATAGCAGATGTTGTATACTTTCAATTAGACTACGAGTCATTTGGCAACCAAGCAGTCAAATTTGAAAAAATAATACTTTTTTATAATTTTAATTAATCATAGCCATGAACATTTTTTTATGGCAACCTTATTGATACACAAACATCTTTTAATCTTTAAAATATAATTTTCACCTGGTTATCAAATCGGTGAAGTTCGTTCTTACTTGGGATCTTAGACTATAGGGTTAAACTTCAAATAGTGTTAAGATAGTTAGCGACCAGTGACAGTTATCGTAGGTTAGAAAGTCACTTTCAGGTACCGAAATGCTCTATATCCCTTTTTCTCTTATCAGTGTTATATTCATTGTGCATTATAGGAATGTGTACAAGTCAGTGAAATTGTTATTTATTTTATTCTTATTTAAATATAAGTAAGTACTCATAACAATCATTCTAAAAATAATAAAATTATACTTAGCTATAAAATCAGTAATCAGTATCGTTCTTTTGGTGTTTAAATAAATCCACCAATGCTTCTTATCGCTTGCTCTAATGAGGTAATATCCTGTATATCCTGAGCTTTATTTCCAATACGCCGTTAGTTACTGAAAATTCTTCTTGATTTGCAATCTTGCTATCATATAAACATATCCTCTGGTATTTCAATTGTATAATATTCTGATAGTGATTCATTAGACAAAGAGTTGGTTTGCTTGGAACCTGAGAATATAGATTACATTTCGTTTTTATTAAATTTAATATATCACATTGAATATCGAGAGCATTTAGTAATGGGAGTAGTCGAAGTCTGCTAGCTATATTTAAGCAAAAATAATCTCTTTTATAAAAACTCGTCTTTTATTTCTCTACAGTTTAGTGTATGATCCTTAAATGATTGAAATTTCTCAATAGATTTGGTGATATGTGGAGGCAATGTTTTTCCATTCTTTTTCTGCTCGAAGGTAAAACAAATTGAGCAAAATCTAGCGTCCTAGATGAAGGAACGGCTAGTATATGTGGTGAAGGGTTGTTTGTTATATTTGATGAAGGATTAGCTGGTATATCTGGTGAACGTATGGCTGGTATATCTAGTGAAGGGATGTTTGGTATATATGGTGAAAGGTTAGCTGGTATATCTAGTAAAGGACTGCCTGATATATATGGTAAAAAGCTGGCAGGTATATCTGGCGAAAGGCTGGCTGGTATATCAGAAGAGCATTCATTAGAATCCGCCTGTAATGAAAATAAAAGCAAATTAATATCATAATGTGTTTTTCAGACCCCTAAAACATCTGAAGGATGGACTTCTATTCCAAGAGGGTGCATTAGGTGGAAAGCATATCAATATACAATAACCAGCTTACAGTGGAAGTGACTTTTTAACTATGAAGGTCACTTTATCACTATACTTCGAACACTGGTAGATATCAACTAGTGTTTCACATATATTGATGCGGGCAGCCCGAGTAGATTAATCGACGCCCGAGTAGATTATTAATTCAATATTTAAAAAGAAACTGGAAGATGGGACCCTGAATTTTCCTTCTTGGAGTGTCATTTTAGGAGATAAAGCATTTCCAACAACAGTTCGTTGTGACAATGAACAGTTGAACGTACTCACGCGTACGTAACAGTAATTCACGAAGATTGACTTCGATAAAATTTAAATTGATTCACCATATATGCCAATACAACCAAGGATGGCAATGATTTAACATTGATGTAATTAATAATACTGACGTAATTAATAACTCATATATTAATTTTTAACGAGTAAGAGGTAAGGTAGTAAGTATTTTGTCTAAATCACCCAAACGCAACACAGTGTAACAGCTGGTTATCGCTCGTGGTGCTGTCACCGTTATACCTAGGACGGCCATATTACTTGGGTACAGACGACGGTGAAGATCTATACCGATTTACAGTCGGACACAGCGCTGTGTTTCCGTGTGTCGTTTACATACCTCCACGTTCAACTGTTCATTGTCACAACGAACTGTTGAACAGTATTACCCCAGCGTACGAACGTGTGAATCGTATGAGTGGGTGAAGCAATAGATGCTTATTGTGAAAACGCACTAACGTTCTGTGATTTCTTTCAATTATAGGAAACTAAACGAGGTATCATCGTGAGAGAACGGCGAACTTGCGACCCGTTGTCTGAAACCGCTCGCAGGATAATTGAACGACTAAATTATGTTGTTAGTCCTATAATTTAAAAAATAACATTTGTTATTTTCGTAAACAATACATATAACATTTAATGTATTTTAATTAGGATTATAATGTTATATTAACCTATATATTCCGAATAGTGTAAATACGGATTTATTATTATCGGATTCTTATTACCCAATCCTAAGTGTTAATTTTAAATTTCCTTTAAATAGCTTGACAGCTTGATAACAATGCTGCCTCTATACTTCAAACGTCACCCATCTACAAACGTAATTGGAACTAGATATTTTTTATATTCACTTTTACTAGAAATTTATTGGGGCAACTGACTCGACATTGACGACATATATGGTACTATCATCTATTGTTATAATTGCGTATATTAATGTATAACGTATGTATACCCGAAAAGAAACACAGAACCCACAATGGGTTCTGTGTTTCTTTTCGGGTATATTAAGGTATCTGATATGGTTTAATCACAAAATATGAAAGTTCCGATTCTCTTAATACGTAAGGTTAAAGCTTGCATGCAATTACTCAAAATGGTATACACATTGGAACTCAAAGATAATCAGTCGGGAAATTGTGATGCCTCCTGGAGATATGTAAATGATAAGTGCGACGAACATGCCGCTTTCAACCGTCAATTTAGCTATAAATAGGGATGTTTATGAAACAGTAAAGGAGCGAGTGGCCTCGCATTTCGACTCTATGTATCTACTCATCGTATATATATTTGATGTATCAGCAACGTTCCGATATAATACATTTTGCACTTGAATATGACTGACTTAACGATAACTTAGAGTAAATCGTATCCAAGTACAAATTGTTTATCAAGTTTGCGTTTTAAAAAATTAAAACTCTCGATTGGTTCTGGCAGGTTACTCCATTACGCTACTAAATTCAATGTTTTCATCATTCATTTCAGTAAACCAAGCAATCATTTCAGTAAACTACTAATTCATATATTTAATCTATCTCCAACTGAAGCTATAGACAAAGCAATAGAGAATGATACGGGTAACTCCAATACGACTGAAAGTACACAAATATTAAAGGAAATAAAATTACATCAATATTGAATATATTTGGCGTTAATTTTGTAAAAAATCATTATTCACAATTAAATGAAACTACGTGATGTAGTATTATTTCTACTTTCTTTAAGTTCTTTACCACAAACTAGGTTTCGTTATATTACAACATCTTCAGGTGAGCTATTAGTAAAGATTCTCTCTAAATCGTTAATCTCTACATTTTTTCTTATAGCCCACCTGAAGATGTTGTAATACAACGAAACCTAGGTGGTGGCAAAGAACTTAAAGAAAGTAGAAATAATACTACATCACGTAGTTTCATTTAATTGTGATTATATCAGTACTTAGATGAAAACAAGATCAATGTTTTGCATAGATATTTATTGAGAGATTATTTTTTATATCATACTATTTTTATCTCATACTTTTATGTAATTTTGAGAAATTATTTTTATCTCGTACTATTCTGAGGGCTCACGAGCACACATTATACTTTTAAACTATCTCTTCATGGACTGTGATATATTTATAACGAATGAGAATATTTTTAAATCTTATTGTATACAATTTTGGGTATTTCGTTATTTTTGTTTTCCGTTTGATTATAATTTGTTTTCATTTATTGTTACGCATTGGGAATTTCCAATGTATATATATATATATATATATATATATATATATATATATATATATATATATATATATATATATATATGTATATATACATTTTTACTTTTTATATATATATATATATATATATATATATAATATAAACAACGAAACCTAGTTTGTGGTAAAGAACTTAAAGAAAGTGATATATTGATACATGGACTGTGAATGTGATACATGGACTGTGATATATTTATAACGAATGAGAATATTTTTAAATCTTATTGTATAAAATTTTGGTTATTGCGTTATTTTTGTTTTCCGTTTGATTATAATTTGTTTTCATTTATTGTTACGCATTGGGAATTTCCAATGTAAATGTAAATATATGAATAAAAAGTAAAAATGTATATATACATATATATATATATATATATATATATATATATATATATATACATATATATATATATATATATATATATGTGTGTGTGTGTGTGTGTGTGTGTTGGTACACATACAACTTAATAATATAATCTCACTCAAAAACATTAAGAACGTCTAAAAAAATTTTAATATTGCTATGAAATAAGAAACAGTAACATTTCATTTTATAAAACACAACAAAAATGAAACCGCTGCTATTTTTGCTCTATAATTATTAGAAATAGATAAGTAGTAAAATAAAAGTGCTAAAACAAGGAAATTGGTATAAACGACTAGTATACATTGTTATTATTTACATATCGAAACAAAACGTCAAACAAGTATAGCATGAAATTTTATTGTCAAAAACGGACAATGTGTAGAGAGAAACGTCACAAATAGTCACGAACAGAACGGAAGCAGTTAAAACAGTTTGTTTCAAATGTGACGTATTAAATAATAATTCAATTTAAATATAAAAATACTCGAAAATATATAGAGCCTTATATAAAATAATTAATAGAGAAATGTGACTTGATAAACTTGAGACTTAATATTTTTACAATATGTGTAATACCAGTTTTGTTTAAGTTTAAAACGAAATTACAGTTTGTAATAGATTTAAAATGGAAAACAATAATACTAGTAATGAGAGCGCGTTGTCATTTTGCAATGGACGGGTAAGACTATAATTTTTCCTTTCACTCTTACATTTATAAATATATTAATTTTTTATGGAAGTATCTAGTCGTCTGATAATCGTACGATTTGCATTGTTTGATTCGTCTGGTGACCCGAAATTTAAGATCATTCTTTAAATAGTAGCGACTATCATGTTTAAATGTTATACAACAATAAATATTTACAGAAATACTTATTTATTTTTAATATTACCTTAAAGAAATAAACTATAATAATATTAATAGATTAAATTTATGCTCTGCTTTTAAAGTAAACCTGATTTTATACCAGGTGTGTTTATACCGTTAAGATTTCAAGTTTCAATTGTAGGTTTTGATTGTCAATTTTACCTATTAATTGTATTTATTTAGCAGGCGTTTCAGAATATATAGATTTATTTAACATTTTAATCATAATTAAAGTACATCAAATTCTATATACATTGTTTACAAAAATAACAAAAATGTTTATTTTTTAATTTATTAGTCTAAAATAATATAAATTAGTCACCAGATTATTGGACAACTAGCAACAGCCATAAAATATGTTAGTCATCTAATTATCGAACAACTAGCAACATCCTTCTCCTACGGATTAACCATACACAAAATCGTTAATTAATTGAAAAAATTTTAAATAAACCATAGAACAATAAATTCATACTTTGTATATTTCTATAATGTAAATAAATGTTTGAAATAAATACAAAATGTGAAAATTAAAGTCTGTTTTCAGTCATTTGTTTTCGATCATGATTGTAATCTTATTTTATATATCTTAAAATCTGGCCCCCAAAAATCTTTTGATTTCTTTTTAAGTAGGTATTTGTATTAAATTATTTAAGCATACTGTTCGATATCTTTTCTCACTTGTCAGTACACATAAATTATGAATATAATTTATGTTATGATCACTTTGTCAGGAAATTAATTTCTTTAAAACAAATAGCAAGTGTTGAACTAAATATATCACCATACATACACGCATGAATTAAATTGTGTGAACTACTTAAAAATTTACTGCTTTTCAGTTATATGAATAAAAAAATGATATTTTTTCCTGTTTCCTAACAGCAGTCAATGCTATAAAAATTTTATCTATTCCTGCTAAAAGGATATCATGATCAATTTCTTTGTCTTAATATAATGTCGTATATTCTAACAAAAAATTTATAAACAGATTGGCTGCATTTTACGCAAAACAGTAGTGACATATACTTCAATTTGTGCTATGGTTACTAATAATATAATATCATTTTTGTAAAAGATTCTTAAATTGTATAATTGGTAATTTAAATACTTCATTGCATACTGACATATGTGCGGCTGAACTGTTTTTCGGGTCATAAATCAACATATTCACTATTATATATTCACTATTGTTTATATAAATGTAACTACATGAAAAATTAAATTATCTTTTTTATTTGTTATTTAATATTGTATACTTGACGTAATACAATTAATTCCCTATTTACATAGGGAAGCAATTAATTCCCTATTTACGTACTTAAAATTACATTCATTAATTAAAAAATGTGATTAATTTCAAAAATTTTAAATCCCGTGTTCAGCTCATTGTGTGAATGATTACACATAGTTGAATTGTGTATTTTTTAAATAGTTTTTTAATATATTATTATTATATTCGTAAAATGAACATAAAAATGCATATGTAGGTAGATATGCATATGTAGTTTAGAAATGCATATGTAGGTTAAGCATCTTGTTACATTGTGTACATAAACTTTAAATTCTTCACTTATCTCCATTACTGTCTTATAAATGCACTTTTATTAAGGACACATTGCTCATATATTTCACCCATTTATGCAGCTACAAATATTAAAGAGTAAATGAGAAATATGTATATTTATTATCATCTCAACGACTAGGTGAATATGTATAATAATAAATTCTCAACTTTTTATACTAAAACCATCATATTTAAAATTATTCTTACACTTAAAATCACGTTCATG
This sequence comes from Druceiella hillmani, assembly GCA_039881145.1. NCBI lineage: Eukaryota > Metazoa > Arthropoda > Insecta > Lepidoptera > Hepialidae > Druceiella > Druceiella hillmani. The sequence continues at coordinate 41,064,869 of JAYKKI010000017.1, read as the reverse complement.
TCTAAATATAGTAGAATACAAAAATTAATTTACTAAATAGTAATAATAATTAGTAATAGTACTAGTAGTAATATTAATAGTAATTTAATATTTAGTTCATTTTACTAAATATAGTAGAATACAAAAATTCTGCAATAAATAAGAAATTCAATATCTCTTTCATAAACAATCTTGCAAAATATCACATCTAAATTGTTATATCTAACGAATATGTAAATATTTATAAAAATTAAAGATTCATGACATGCTTTTATATATTAATGGTTCACATGTAAAGTAAATACGTACATAAATAAACATTTTAACCTACTTGTATACGTTTATATACATTAAAATAAATTATTCATGTCCATTTGGTTGCCATTAAAGTAATCCCCATTAAATAAAATACATTTATGTTCTTGTTTTTCTCCGTCTCCAAAACATTTCCGTAACCCACTTTTTGGTATAAATATTATACTAACTTTCTACTATAAAGTAACGATTTAGTGGACCGTCTAATTTGCCTTTTTTAGGTCCCTTTTATTACCAAGTCTTTCTCAAAACGCCATCACCTAGAAAGCTTTGTTTCAATTTTAATATTTCTCAAATCTTGTATTTAAACAAAAAAATATTAAAAAAGTTATGAGTAATAAAACCCAAATCTTTTCAAAATACATATTTTTAACCCTATGAAAAACATGCTAACCAATACACATTAATAAAAAATAACATTAATGTTTGCAAAAAGTTTAATAAAAGCACTTTTTATATTATTATATGTGTGTATTAAACCATCATAGTCAACCATCATATTCATCTCGTCCTTGACAGGTTTGTTTCCATTTCCTTACTTTTACATAATTTTTATGTATTTTAATTTGAATTTTTTTAAAGTTTTTTAATTCATTGTTGGATATATTAATTTGACATCGGAGCAGCATCGACAATATCATTTTGCTGTATATTTCTATAAACACTTTATTGCATATATGGTATACAGAGAATCTCTAGTATAATACATATAGCAGGAAGAGTTTCTTCGGCATAAGGCAGCATATTTTTGTGTATTATTTCTTTGTATTGGTAGTGATGAACAGTACCTTAAATTTTTTTTTGCAAGTTCTACTCGAAGTCCCAGAAAACCACCCCAAACTTGTACATATATTGCTGCCTCCATATATTACTTTATTTTTTATGTATTGTGGGTTAATTTCTGCTTTTCCGATATACAGCACGTATTACCTGCCATCTCATGAAATGAGATTAATCTTGGTCTTCTCAGAAAATAACACATGTTTCCACTAAGTATAAACTTGATGTTTCCTAACAAACGCCAACCATGTTAGACTGTGTTTCCTTTTCAGTAAAGGAACTTCAAGTCATCATCGAAGAATCCTTTTTGATTCTGACCTGCTACTACCCCCTGAAATACTACCCCCTTAATTGATATGGAACCTTTAAATAGGCCTCTCTTGGCAATTGTGACCATTCTACGATCTTCGCAGGGTTTTTTTCTTGGTTTTTTCTTTCTAGGGATATTTTCAATTGCATTATACATTTTGAAATATTGCCATGCATTATAAACCAAGGTTTCCATATTGTCAAAGTTTAGTACAAATTAGAAACAGTTTTGTGAGTTAATAATTTTTTAACATCCTTAGCACAATTTAAGTTTTGAGTAAAAACAAACTCATTTAATGAAATACTTGATGTGGTTCCTGTGTGAAGACATTCCATCGATAAGGGTTAAATATCATACAATACACTACACCACCATCAAAGCACTACTATGCGACACAACATACACATGTGTACACATTTATATATATATATATATATATATATATATATATATATATATAAATGTGTACACATGTATATAAGAAATTAGTTTCTTTATTTTGGGAAAATTCAGAAGAAATAAGAAATCTATATGGTCCAAAAACTGTTGCCCTTAATTCTAGTTTGGTTTCAGTGATGCATGTGTAACACTGATTTGAGAAAATATTATTGCTCAAATAAACGTAGTTTAATTCTTCTGCTTTAATTTTTTTGCTTCATTATAGCCTTCGCTGTGTCACGTTAAAAATCAAATTGAAGACAGCAATTTTTGCAAAATGTGATATCGTCACTGACTTTAGAATTATTACAAAATTGTGGAATCTTAAATAGTGGAATATAAATTACAAAAAAGATATTAGGAAACACAATTTTACTGAAATTTCTTCTTTTATGTAGATATACAGTGTTCTCTTAATTTTACTTTATTTATTTGCACTGATGACCCTGTTAGCAATATATAATATAAAATAAACTATGGCTATACTACTATGTATCGCATAATTTATTAACTTAGTTTCAAAAATAAATACGTTAGAATTGTGAAAACAGTCTAATGGAAGAACTATTATATATTAACAGATTAATAAATAACAGAATATAATTAGATAGTATATATAATTAACAGATTAATAAATATTAGCTCAAATTTATTGTGGTTGTTAGTAATTTGCAGTGAATTGTTAAAACTGTCTTAAAGGTTCAGGAGTCATTAAAATGAAATATGAAAGCTTCACTTCGCATATTGAATAACAACTTTAACAGATTCTGTTATAAGCACCGACTGCATGAAAGGTTATCAGTGAGCCAGTATGTTTCTGCATAACGTAAACTTATGGAATATTTTTGATACTATGCACTTAGAAAATTTATATTATATCAATGTAAATGACCTTCCAACCTCATACTAATTGATATATTTGAAATAAATATTCCTGCTAGTAATTTAAGGTGATTTTTCAAAATTAAAGTGCTGTGAAACTTATCTATCTGTCGTGATGAATCATAGAACTTATATAAAATCCTCCTGTAGTGAGTGATATCCTACATAAATTTGTGTGTCTGTAGTGATATCCTTCAAAATTGCACCTTGGGATATATCTTCCTTAGTCATGTTCTACTACATAGACCTCCTTCATTCTATACCACTCCTCTCCATTATCTACTTTTTCTACCCATTTTACTCCAGCTTATCTTTTGATATCATCATACCAACACATATGCGACCTTCCTTGTGGGCGCTTTTCTCCCCACTTTCTCCATTCAACGAGCCCTTTGCACCATGAGTCCTGCTTTCTGGCAATATGGCCAGCTTATTGCTATTTAAGCTTCGCAACATTTTTTATGACTTATGGAACATAAGGAAATCATAATTATATGTGGCGATAAATTGAATATAAGGACTCTGAATCATTCCAATGAAATGTAACGATAAAAAGCTTTTTCCTGCAACTTGGCCTGTATAGGTTTATTAGGGCTGAGGAATTTACATGGGAATTGTGGGCTCTTGAAATATGTGAGCAAAATATTTAATGTACAGGTCGCACCATCTTTTGACATGTTACAGTATTATTTTTTTATTACTGACTGAACAATGCAGAGTTTCGTTCTACAGAAATAAGTGTTTTCAAGATCGAGTGTCACCTCCTCTAAAGCCTAATGCTTCTGCACTCTTGTCTTTTCCTGACTGAGGTCAATATTTTTATGTTAACACTTAGGGAGTCACACCCTAATTTGTTATTCGGGTAGTCGCTTATGAATTATAAATTTATTTTGAAATTACTTAATAAACTTAAATGTCTACTTTCTTCGAGGGACTATATCACTACAAAGAAAAATATTATTGAATCAAATACCAATATTTATTGTTTTTACTTAAACAAAAAGCTATTACAAAAATTTACATAATTACGCATTAGTGTTAAGACAAGATTTAGTATAATAGTTATAATTTCTATAATTACTTATATAAAAAAAATCTTCTATGTATTCTTACACAACTATAATGTACTTACTTATACAAAATAACAAAGAGAGATCAATCTTCATAGAAATATGAAAAAAAAAAACAAAAATAAAATATTTTCTTTGGAGTAAAATCACGTAAACCCATCATTCTTTAGACACTTTGTACATAAAATTTAGTTACAATTTGAACAAATATGCTTCATGTGTTCTTCACAAATTGGTACACTGCACTTTATGCAAAAAAGTTTGGTTTTCCCATATTTTTTCCAATTACATAGACCGCAACATACTTTTCTTCCACTCACTGGTGTCCACTCTTCTTCTGGTATTATATTTCGGATACGGTTTTTGATGTGCTGTAGAGAATATTTGTAATAGAAATACTTTCATGAGGAAGTGGTTCAATCAGAGGAATAGCCAATGTTTTAATAAAATATCTTCGTGTGAAGTTATCAAAAAGTAATTTAGCCTTTTGAATAACGTAAGCGTTTACTCCGCCAATATTCAATAACCCAAAAAATATATATATAATAACCCGAACGTCGAAGATCAGGTGCCGGTCGATAGATGCCCATGGATGGATGGCCGGTCGATGGATGGATGGTCTTGGCTCTAAGTTTAATTCATATTCAGAGTGTATATTTGATGCTAATGAGCTGAATATTTCGCCTTCTTGTTCGGAATCTGAATCATGTTCACTTACAACTAAGCAATCTTCTGTTTCAGAGTCTTCGTTTTCTATTTCTTCATTAAGATATTCTTCTATCTCTACAGATCTCAAAACCCTATTAGTTTCCATTTTCTATGGAACAAAATAAAGAAAATAGCTAAATAAGTAGTAATAACGATATGGAAAAATCGCTTACGTATTTAGTCGCTATCGGGTCCAGCGGAATCATACGTCCGTAGCACTAAAAACAAAATAATGTTTTGCATATTAGTACCAAAAGGTGTGAATTTTAATAAATGTGTATATTTTGAGAAAAATATAAAATTAATAGTTCGTTTTTTATAAATACTTGAGATTTTTCACAAGATCCGCACTTATACTATTCACTTTATAGATACTAAATAATTATCATGATCGAATAGTTTGAATAATTGATATATTAGATTAGGTAGATGTTTAGATATGGATATATTTGTAATTATCAAGATAGAATTCCACCACCGACTGAAAAGCTTGGAATGTTTTTAACAAAAACACTGGTATACATGAAGATTGGGTGGTTGGGGTCGGGCCAACATTTTTTTTTAATTGTTCAGTGTCAGGATCCAGAATATAACATTGCGTTGTTATTGTGACAAATCACTCAATGTCAATAAATTGTAATTTTTACAATAGGTAAAAACCGTTCATATTCTGTCAACGATTCTACAATTATGTTTGTTATTTTAATTGTATAAATAATGTTTTCCGTGTAATATGAAAACAAAAAAACATTAACTTTATTTGTTTTGAAATCCTACGGAAAACACTAGTTAATCAATTGTTTTCTATTTTTACTCGCCACTAAATTATAATCAGAATGAACTTTTTCACTCATATTACCAATCTTGAGTGCTATATACTAATTGTGTTAACCATTCATGAGAAAATATCATGTGGAAATATTAACAGTACAAAAGCTTGTGTAATTCTTTTGAATTCTTCATTTACGCTTTCCTCTGGCTCTAAATAATATTTCGGGAACGGATATAATGATATTCGACTTTATAAAAACTCTATAATGGTATTGAATTTATTTTCCACCTCATTAATTATTTGTAGTAAGCTTGTAGCAGAAGCCGATTTTGGAATAGACATACAACACTCATAACTTGTTAAATAGTCCAATATAATGTATAATTTTTTGACGTAACATACATATACACTTATGATACACGAACGCACGCACGCTCACACGCACGCAGCACGCACGCATGCACCCACACACACACACACATACACGCACACACACGTACACCGAGACACGCACCCATACATTATATATAAGATTTGTAAATAGGTTAATGGAAACACTTTTCACCCTTAAATGTTTAAACTTTTATGTGATTGAGTGTGTACGAAACCCTCATAGAGCAACTTCTACTTGTATAATTCTTTTTTTTTGTGTTTTACAAAAACCAACACACACATACATCGAGACACACCGTCGTTACACACGCGTCCACACATATAGACGCATATATCGACGATATAACACTGCAACACACAATAACGTACACTCGCAAAGCACTTACATACAGATACACGTGCACCAAGGACCATGGACACGCAAAGAGACAAGACACGAGATTATAGGTATACAACATTTCTAAATATGTAGTGCATACCTCGTAGCGCAACTTCTACTCGTACCGTTTTCATGATGTATCTTCCTGTAGATATAAAATGAGTATGTTTGTATGTCAAACTTCAAAGAGAAGTGTAATGACACCCCTTTCTCAACTCTCTATCGCTTTAAAAAAGGTGAATGTAACAGTTAGTGGGCTGCTTATTTTCATAAGCACTTGACGAGCAACATTAGAAATATTTCGTAAATTAAGAATCATGCAATATAACTATAGTTTCAACCGCTGGTATAAGAAAAAAATGGGATATGATTAAATTTACTCTTCCGCATCATCATTTACTGCATTTTTCCATTTGAAACAACGATAACGAGTCCAAACGATACGCCTCACAACTGCGTAACACATCTCCCAATTAAAAACAAGTTAAACTAAACAAAATTGCGATCGCGACAATGATTAACGATTCATAATAATAATTAATTTAATTTTAAAATTTAAAACTAATCTTATAATCCTTTTAGAAACCCCATTAAGCGTTTTCGCATCGTCATAAATATGAGCCTTTCCATAATTGAATTATGCTGCCAACATTTTACAAAGACATACAGGCAGCAAACAATAGTGCCATTCGCGTCGGCCGTCTGACAACTGCGTTAATGACGCTAAACTCGGAAAACGCTCTCCTCGGGAAGCTTTCCTCCATTTTAAATAACTACTGCGAGTTGAACAATGTGTCTTAAATAATTAGTTTCGCGTATTCCCTGAGACCGACACAAATAACGTCATAATGAGTACTTCATTTCAAAGGCACGCTAAGATCAAATTTATATTCCTAAAAGTCGATTATAAAGTCGTATTATTTTGTAACTTACAATTAAACTTGCAAGCATAGTACTGTCTTCACTGCTCCATTATGTGGCTCATTGATAACGCGTCAGAGGATCTGGAGTTTAGCGTCCGTAAGGAGCTCGTATCGATGAGGCAGTCGCAGACGATTCGATTCGGGCGACCAAATCGCATAAATATGGTCTCTAGTGTATACTTCGTAAGTGAAACAAGTTACTGGATAAAAACGGCCAAGGTAACTCTCAATGACAGTACGAGATATTATTAAATTAGTTATTATTTTTAATAACGTATTTAGATCACTGACACAATACGACTAATAATTTAAACGTCCCATAACTTTGTTGTAAAAATTACAAAACTAACATGTATTTTCAGCTAAAATTGTATTTTTATTTAATACTAATTTAATAAATCGTAGATCTTTTTCAGTTTCAATATATGTTTAAGTTTTATATCTGAAAATTATTGTATAGTGTAACATTTCAATTATAAGGACTTTTTAAAGCTTTTTCTCAAAATATACTCCGAAATAAGAATTGAGAATAATTATTTTACAAAATTTTTATGCGCACATTCTATCTATCTTTCAACTCATATAGAAATAAGGGTCTCAATGTCACGTCTTTACAATCTGAAAATAAAGAAGCATTTTTTGTTGTAAAATAAAATAGCCAAGATTATTTATGTGAGAAGATGAACAAATTCTCGTTACGATAGGGACCGTGCAAGGAAGATGGGTGTCGCAGAAAACGTTAACAGTGCCATAATTGATGAAAATAAGAACATTTGGCTACTCGGCAGTGTCAGTCCTTGTTTTTAAGACATGGATAATATATGGTTTTCAACCACTTATCAGCGAAATACGAAAAAGTGTAAGTGAAATGAAGAAACTACTCAAAGCCGGCAATATCATTAATATTGTGGAATTTAATTCTAAAACAGAAATAAAAACTTCTGGTCAAATAGCTGCTAATGTCAACAAGAATCAAATGCTATAATGAAACCATTAGGATTGAATATGGCAATAGATTTTGGAAAAAATAACATTATGTCGTTTTAGTGAATTACCCAAATATTTTTACTACGTCATATTAAGTATTACACTTCGCACGAAAAAATTATATTACTGCAATCGCTTGTTAATTTATTTACCATTATTTTAATTTTTAATTTATTTATCTGTTCTCTTTATTCACTCTAAAAAAATGATCCAAAAATGCCCCTTTTTATTTTCAAATTTTAATTTCTTAATTTCTCCTATTTAAGGAATAAATTTTTATTTCTTCTATTTTGGTTTAGCGAATCTCTTATGGTAGTTTCACGTCTGCCTATTTTTTACGGAAGGTTTCATAAAAATTTGAAATGCAGTCCTCGCTGTTGAATATTTCTTTTAAATTGTTATTGTTAATAGGTCGAACGAAGGTGAAAAAGTAATGCGAATATTGTGAAATATAATCCTCTTATTAATATGAAACCAATTTCTTCATTCGATTGACAAATAGTTTTTTATTGATTGCATATTAACATTGTTATACTTCCCATCACCATTCCCGGGAAACGGTATATAAACACTGTTCAACTAAAAGTATTATGTAAATATATTTCAGTTGAGCTATTGTGGGCAAGACTGCAGCCGGATACCACAGACTTTGGGGAAAATGTACGGACCGCGTGTACAGTGTTTGGATTTGAGGTACGCTCTACATTTATTCGAACTGTTTATTAAGTATTGTTGGTGGATATCAATTTAAAAACAAAAGTTTGTGTGTGTGTGTGTGTGTGCGTGCGTGCGTGCGTGCTTGCGTGCGTGCGTGCGTGCTTGCGTGCGTGTGTGTGTGAGCGTGCGTGCGTGCATTGCGTGCGTGCGTGTGGGTCACAATGCGCAAACTCAACGCAACCAGTCCGTGCGATTTTAAATGAAATGTGCATACTTCATTAAAACTAATTTGCCCTCGCAGTTCAAATCGACTGCATGAAATGACAGCTTCAAGTAGCCGATTTGTACATGACATTTAGAGCCAGGGCAAGCTGAATCCGGATAACATATCACTATACTCAAAATGAAACAAATTCCGAACGAAACATTAAATGACGACTCTGATGTAATTCACTAATTATCTGTGATTCACATAAAACCAAATTAAAAACACGGTAAACGTAGCTAGTTTTCCATTTTAAAAAAATATTCATTACAATTAATAGTGAATTTAATCCATTATATTAATTATTGTTTCCTGTTTGCATTTATTTTATTAGTTTATTATGGTGAATGACATTTTGTCGTGACGGCAAGGTTTGTTGCTTTCAACCTTGCCGTCACGACAAAATGTTATTCAAGTGAGATTTTTCAATTTACATTTTATTGAAAGAATAATAGAAATGAGAATGATAAACTCAAGTCAATTCCAAAACCACAAGTCTCATGTACATTGTACATTATTTTCATGTGCGATAAGTGTTTGCAGTTAGCCGGCAGTTGTATTTTGTATGAAATGTTGTGTTGGCCTTAGTGATAATTTCTCTTTCTGTAAATGAAAGAATATTCAGAAATAACAATGTAATTAATCAAAATATTCCGCTCGTGATGATTTTAACAGAAAAAATCGATTTGAAAAGGGTTTTTCCTATGAAGAAATTGCTGTCAATAATTGTTGTTACTCTAGGGAGGGTTACTCTAGGGAGGTCTAGGGAGATATACTCTCGTTATACAATAATTCTCGCTTCTTTAAAATTTGCAAATTCGTATTTGTATTTGTGTATTCAGTGTTTAGTGTCATTAAGAATGACAATCAAGTCGAAAAAATTGTAACAAGCAGTTCATTGCAAAAAACGCAGTTTGTATGGGAAATATTTTTGAAATTTCCTGTCCTAAAAAATATTCAAAATAGTTTTTCAATTACAACGACTACATCCGTCGTGGGTTTTTTTCAAAATTTTTAATTTTGCTTTTTTATGTTAGTTTTTACGATTTGCGGGTTGTATTCAACCACAAGTATCTCTGAATAGAATTTTTCTTTGACTGTTCTCAATTTGATTTTCTTTCGTTGACCTTCTTTTGACAAAGATTTACGCTACTCGACAAAGCTTTCGCGTTAAATTAATTGAGTTGTTGATCATATCGTGAAGTTGCATAGTCGAACATAAAACTGGCCAAATGCGTGTCAAAATATTCATAAAATAGAGTTCACATAATACCTTACAAAATAAGTAAATACGTAATATAAGTAAAAGACGAAAAATTCACAGGAACTCTATGGACATAATTTTTTTTGTACCATGGACTATTGGGGCTCCGTTTACTATGCCGAGAGACAAAAACCAAACCTTCAAAATCTTCAGAATGAATTCGGAAATAATGAATTTAATAGGTATAAGAAGTGTCTAAATCTAAATGATAATCCTAAAAATTCTAAATGAGACAATCTAGCTTTTGAGAAATTGTGATCAGTAAATAAATAATACTTTAAATAAACACTTTGACAAAAACAATACTGTAACTTATTTGTTCATTTGTCTCGTTATGACCGACGTCAGATTTTAGTCGCGGTGTGTAGAGTTTCTTCTTTCAAAATAAAATTAGATTTGCTGAATTAACTCTTACATTTATTTGCGGAAACCTATGCCTATCTGGCTGAGGGTTATGTACTTCTACGTCTCCGGGATAAGGATGTAAATGGAAACGCCTCTTTATCGTGCGGTTGATCTGTTTCCATATGATTTCGTGGAATCTACTGATGAAATTGTAAACAAAAACATCTATATTATTCCATGACTGAAAAATAGTTTTGTCGAGTGATTGTCGTTAAAATAAAATTTTAAAGATGACTATTTTTCACAAAATTAAAAATAATATTCATAATTATTTGTAATTTTCGTACACGCGATACTTGCGCACATTGTTCAGTGCTGCTGGGGGGAATAACCCGCGAACAGCTGTGAAGACATCGCCACTGCGGGTAGACCCCCGCACTCCGGGCAAGTATTGGGTGTGTTAAAAAGAGTTACTTGTAATATATATTTTTGCACTCAATTAGAAAAAAGGCGTGTTTTACGTTTTATTTCAACGACAATTTATTCCTTTATAGCCAACAAATAGCGTCTTTTTTATCCGACAGCTGTTCCCCGACACCGTGTATATAATATATAGACATTTTTATCTAATGAAAGGTCTTAACCTCTTACGCACATGAGTTAATTAATAAGATGTTTGATTTTGGACCATGTCGAAATAGTAAATGAGCGTTTATCTATATGATGTGCAACGTAGTTGTAACAATTTTATTACCCTTAGACATAAGCCACAAATGTTTCTTAAAATTCACTGTTTATTTCGTAAGGCTTGCAAAAAGTTTAAATTAAAGGAAATAAATGAAAGCAATTGTGCATAATTATGGCACGAATCTGACTTATTTATTTCAAATTTCAAATACACATATTGTATACATTTGACGGACTTGTCGTTACAAGAGCAATATCTTCCAGTCAACCACATTTATTAAATTTGAATATTGTATAATGTAAATGTGAATGACTAATAAAAACAAAACTAACGAGTCACCTAGCGAGTAGCTTAGTAAAATGAACGTTCTAGAATGTTCGCAACCGGCCGCACAGCGCGCTTGGCGCCTTCGCTAGTAACCTAGCGTGTATCGAAGTAAACAACCTTGTTGGTTTTTTGTCACAATGCGCGAGGCATTTTAAAAGAAAAAATGAACGAAATATTAATTGTATCAGTTTTTAAAAGAGAACCTTTGTAGAATCCAGCTAATGAACTCTATAAAAATGCAGTTGACTTAAACTATGGGAAGAGGTAGCAGTCGAAGTACAAAAAGTATTATGGTAAATTAATATTATGGCCTTGGATTATGTTTTCAGGTAATGAGTTGTTCTGCCAGGTAATCGATCCAATTCCGTTGAAATAATTCAACAAAATGTCTCTAGTTTGTAATGCACTGTTGAAAATCTGTTTGAAAATGTCTGTTGAGTCCTGTATATATACTTGTGAGTTACAGTACTTATTACACAGTACATTTCGTACCATTTCTCACTCGTTGGAAATGTCATCGTCTTTCAGTGTTCTCCACAAAATGTTGTATGTATCGCTTATAATCTCAGAAACTGTAATGCGACCTAAGCGAAGACCAAAACCAAAGCAAGAGACCTATGCGATTCTCCAGTAACCAAATATCTGAAAAAGAATATAAGTACTTAATACCTGAACAATATAATAACTGCTGGTTTTTGTTTCAGTTAAAACAGTAAAAGCAAGATGGGAAAATCTGAAAGTGTATTTTTTAAACAATGTGGAAAAATTTATAAGCTAAAGAGTGGAGATAGCGCTGATAAAATATGTAAAAGTACGTAATTCTGCCAGTATTCTGATAAATTATTGTTTTTAAAGAGCAAGAAGAATCAGAGCGAGAGATTCAAACTTAAGTATCGGTAATGATGATAATTATTCTATAACAACCGACACGTCATTAGAGGAACTGCAAAATTCAGGTTCTGTACAGACTAATTCTGGTTCAGAAACAATTACAAGTCATACTCAAGAATCTCAAAGTTATAGTCGAACATCACAAAGGAAGAAAATACGTATGAATAGAACCGAAAACAATGATCAACTTTTAGAAATAGAAGAGAGGGAAAGAGTATCAAAAAGAAAAAAGATAATCTTTTGCCTATATGGAAAATATTCCATTAAGGCGTAAATTAAGGTCAAGATCGAAGATTCAAAATTCAATTTTGGCTTAAATTGAAGCTGTAGAAAATAATATTCAGCAATCGCTACCAGTGATGCATATTCCTGTACCGAATATAAATAGTCAACAATCAGTGGAATATGAATTGCATTCCAGAATTCATCTGAACAAAATTTAATACATAATACATCCATGAAAATGAAGAACCATTCGGATTTGATTAGTTACATAAACAATTACAAATAAATAAGTAAAGAATTGTTTTCCCGTATATCTTAAATTACGATGTTTTCCTAATTTTCGGAATAAATAAAAATAATGTGTGTTGAAAGTTTCACTTATCTCGATGTAACGACTAGTCGGCTGATATGCTTTTTCTAAGATTAGTATCCAATTTAGTTGATTTTCTTTTAACTTTACTGAGAAGTAGATCAAATGTTTCTCTGGTCATATGCAAATATTCGTAAAATTGTTCGTCAAAATTACGCAATTGTTTATATAGAACATTAAACTCCCCATGACTTTACCTTGACTTATTTATGTCATGAACCCAATGTGATGGATAAGACCGTGAAATGGTATATTGTAAAGATGAATTTTCTGTAAGTAGCAGTTTTAGAGATATTTTTGAAAGTGACATCTCATCAACGTGCCAACAAGCAAATGACCAAGACACCTAGCGACCCAACACGCAAACCACCTTTCAGTGTGGTCACTCCAGATGTAGGTCACTAGGCTCTAGGTGCTAAGAAAACCACCTATCGGTGCGGACGTAGCCTTATTAGTTCGTACGACCGTCACTATGTAGCGCGCTCTCTCTGTACTTATATGTGTATAAGACACACAAAAGACGCACTGTAATAATTGTTAATTCATGGTAGCAGCAGAGCGTGGTTCCGACGATAATAAATAACAAAAATCCGGATTATAAATTTTCCACAAGTTTACCGGCTAAACAATTACCGCTAATTAAGATAATCAATTTAAAAAAACTCACCGGTCGAGTCTGATAATCAATCTAGAAAAACTCAGCGGTCGAGACGACTTTACTACATGGAAATTCGCGGCCAAAACTTACTTAGAACATAAAAACTTGTGGCAGTGTGTTGAGCCGACTCCAGGAAAAACCGTTGATCCCAGCAAAAACGTCAAAGCTAAAGCAAAATGAATACTGCTATTGAACTCACAGCTATATATCTGTGGGTGTATTCCCAAGACTGCAACACAGCCAAACAAATCTAGGATAACTTGCAGAAATGCTTTGATGATCGAGGGTTGACCAGAAAAGTAGGTCTGTTAAAGGATTTGGTTAACATGCCACTAGAGTCTAGTAATAGTGTTGAAGATTATGTGAATAAAATAATAACTACAGCACATAAATTGAGAAATATTGGCTTTGAAGTGAACGAAGAATGAACCGGCGCCCTTATGTTAGCTGGCTTACCCGATATGCTCGATATGATATGATCATGGGGTTGGAGAGTTCCGGTATTGAGATAAGCGCTGACCTTGTGAAAACAAAACTCCTACAAGAAATAAGCACAACTAGTGACAGCACTGCTTTCTTTATAAACATAGTAAGGTTAAAAATAATCCACGATCATCAAATTATAGGGGCCCTAAACGTTACAATGTCTTGTATGTTCCTGGACCACCAACCAATCTTCTGTAAGCACTATTGTTAAATGTGGCCACAAGGTTATATTCATGATGTGGACTACTATATCCGTGATATGAATGGGAAATATGTGTGTTCTGCTTCACATAAAAACACGTTGTATGTATTAGAAACTAAAAATAACTATGAAGCTGCTCATTTAACTTCGAATAATTAAAATATAAACAGCATTGATTTATGGCACCCCATAATGGGTTATTTACATGTTGCAGCTTTAGACAAACTAACTGACTGTGCAGAAGGAGTGGCTCTGACTCAAACAGAGAGTAATGCCATCACATGCGTCCACTGTTATGAAGGTAAACAAACCAGACTGCCGTTTAACAATGTCGGTTTATAGCTACGGAATCCTTAGAAATTATACATTCAGATCTATGTGGGTTTATAACATTTATCAATCATTACACCGGAATGGTACATGTTTATCTCATGAAAAATAAGCTGAATGTGTTGGAAATATTTAAAGATTACAAAATGAAAGTGGAAAACAAATTGGGTTATAAAATTAAATCTATTAGAAGTGACAATGGTAAAGAATATAATGTGCACTTTAAGAAATATTTGTCTAATTGTGGGATACCTCATCAAACTTCTACCCCTTATACGCCCTAGCATAATGGCATAGAAAAAATAATGAATCGCACATTTATTGAGCGAGCAAGATGTAAGTTGTTTTATGCGAATATGGAAAAACGTTTATGGGCCGAAACTATAGCTACCGCAGCATGCATTGTTAATCGATTCCCTACTAAGTCCTTAGGTTATAGAACTCCATATGAGAGGTGGAATGGCAAAAACCTAATTTATCCCACATAAGAATATTTGAGTGAGAAGCAAAAGGAGAAGCGTCGTAAAAGGGATAAGAAATCAAATAGAAGGATATTAGTTGGATATTGTGAGAATTCAAAAGAGTATCGTCTGCCGGATCAAAAAACAAATAAGATACATATAAGTAGAGATGTAGTCTTCTTTGAAAATTTTCAGAATAACATTCCAGGAGCTACCAGTATCGGATTGTAATTAGATAGTTATTCTGAAGAGACAGCTGTGCCTTCACAACCGCATAGCAAGCCAAGTACCTACTCCAACATTGATGAGGCTGCGGAAGACAACTCGAGTGAATATGAAATCGATACGAATGACCTTGATGAGAATTATCATCTACCAAGGAACATACAGCTGTCATCTATTAGTAGACCCAAGACGCTGAGAAGTTATAACAAAAGAGGTGAATAAGTAAGTGAAAGTAGAATGTATTGTACATCCACAGATATGTCTGATCCACAGTCAGTAAAGGAAGCACTGTTGTCACCAAATGCTTCCCAATGGAAAGATGCTATGGATGAAGAATACAGCTCGCTGATAAAAAACGAAATTTGTACCTTGACCGATCTCACCTCTGACAAAAAGGTTTTACCATCGAAGTGGGTATTCAAAACTAAGTTGGATCAAGATGGCAACATCGATCGATACAAGGCTAGACTTATTATTAAAGGTTATATCCAGCGAAGAGGCACAGTTTATTCTCCTGTGCCAAGGTACACTTCTCTCCGCTATTTATTCGATCTAGCTGCTAGATATAACCTGTCAGAGGAACGCTGTCTCAGCATTTTTACAGGGAGAAATCGATAAAGAAATATATATGCTACAGCCTGAATTATACAAACAAGACTCTCAAGTATGCCATTTATACAAATCCATATATGACCTCAAGCAAGCAAGCAGACTTTGGAACACAACTCAATAAAGACTTACTTGAAACGGGAATGTTACAATCTAAAACAGATCCATGTATTTATTATAGTATCGAAAGGAATGCACACATTGCCGTGTGGGTGGATGACCTAATTATATTTACATCTCAACAAAACATGAATGACATGATTAAGGATAAATTAAAAGATGGACGGAGCTACCTCTTTAATTTGACTGAGACATTGTCACAAAAAAGTAAATAAATAAATTCTTTAATCGCTTTTTTCTGGAACAATGCCTTCAAGGAAAAGGTCAAGTTTATATCAGCATAAAAAAATGCTAACAGAATGAGTATGCACTCGAAAGTGTCAGCGCTTGGAAACGATTATTTTCTCGACAATTTCGCACTGCTGCTTCTTGATCGCTCGGAAGTTTAAAGTAACTCTGATAATCTGAAGAAAAAGTGTTATCTCTTTAAGACATCATCAGTAAGGTACAGTGTATTTCACTCACGTAGAATAATAAACTTCACATTACGTAATAATGTACAATTTAGTGTTTCCCTTAAATAAGGAGAATATTTTGAAATCTTTGGTAAAAATCGAAAGCTCCGCCGCACTGATTGGGTTACATAACGCGCGACGTCTCCGAAACAAAATGATTGGAATTTTGAATTATATATTGGAAAAGAAAACTAAAAAATAATAAATGAGAATGAATCATTTTTGTTACTCTACTTAAAGAGAGTGATAAATTTTAATCTTAAATATTTCTTCTAAAAATGAATTCTTAATAATTATCGATTTTTTATTTTAATAATAATAAAAGCAATATAAATAAATGTTAAATAAATATTTTATAATAAATAATAATGTATTATTACTATGAAAATAACATGCTCGCCATCCAATCGTACACATACACACATCATTTGACTGTACGACGATTCCAAATCATTACTTTTCTTGTATGCCCTTTGAAAAAGAAAGCTTTTTAAGAAATACATCTTAATATCCTTTATTTCTGAGCAATGTAAAATATATAAAAACAATATATAACACGATTACACGCAAATTACGCAAACGCTTAAAAATAGTAAACTTACTATTTTTAATTTTAACGTTTAGAATTTTAAAAAAAGAACACACACATGACAAAGGTGTGTTGTAAATCATAAAAGAAAAATAGGCAGCAGGATCTGCCTCGTTTCATTGGGCATTTTGTTAACAACATAAGAACTTTAGTAATTAAGAAGAGTT
Organism: Druceiella hillmani; assembly: GCA_039881145.1. Lineage (NCBI taxonomy): Eukaryota > Metazoa > Arthropoda > Insecta > Lepidoptera > Hepialidae > Druceiella > Druceiella hillmani. The sequence continues at coordinate 41,047,599 of JAYKKI010000017.1, read as the reverse complement.
CTGGCAACCACGAAATGTCACTTGGAAATACGAGGGGCGGCTGAAAAGTTTTGAGCCTAAGTACCTTTAAGTATTACTAATGACTCGCGCAGCACATCACTAATTGGGGGTATCCTAAGAAATATAAACGTCAAGTTTCATGTCATTAGCATCATTACGCTTTTAGTAACGGAACCATAAACGTCACCATGTCCGAGTCATCCGCACTTTGCACGAAATTGGAGGACAGAGCTGTCATAAAATTCCTTACAAAGAAGAACAAAACGCCTATGGAATTATTTCAAGAGATGTCAGCAGTTTATGAGCAGTCTGCACCTTCATTTGCGACCGTAAAACATTGGAGCTGAGCGTTCAAACACAGCAGGGAGTCGCTCGCAGATGATCCCAGGTCGGGACGCCCAAACACCGCCGTTAGCGAAGAAAACGCGCGAGTTGCAAGACGTGCACTCGCTGAGACAGGACTTGAAGAAATCAACCACCGACCCTACAGTCTAAAATTTGAAAAAAGATCTCGGAGGACGGAGATTTTCCAGTAACGAAGAAATGAACATGGCCGTAAACGAACATTTTGAAAACAAAAACGGCGAATATTTTTGCCCGGTTTAAAAGCTCTTTCTAATAAATGTAAAAAATATATTGAAATAGAGGGAGATGACATTGAAAAATAAATTTTTCAAATCAACATTTTTAATACCTTAGGCTCAAAACTTTTCAGCCGCCCCTCGTATGTTCACATTCCATACTGTTATTCCCGATACTCTTTTATACCGCGTAAATCTGGACGTCATAGGTAAATACTCGTACTTGCGCATTAAAACTCGGTTGTTGATTTACATCAGACGTGTTGTTTTATATACCTCAGAACTTGTATTCTCAAGATAATACCCGTATGTTATATTCGGAGGAAGTCGGAGTATTTTAAAATTTTACGTCAGTTGCAAAACAGCGTATGGACCGTTATTCGGTAGAAGGATATTATGTTCTTGGATGAAAGGTTCGTTATTTAAACATATGTACGCTCCACGCGCGATGCTTCCACGCTCCGTGCGCGACGGCACTCGTGCGTTTGCAGTTATTTTAACTCTGGCTCAAAAATTGTAACCTTAAAATGTGCGCGTCAATTATTTTAAAATATTAAAACAATTAAAATAAAAGCAAAAGCCTCTAATAATTGCTTCATTACATTGTAAAAAGGTATACTCATTTTTATAGTGCTTATATTTTATCTCGGATGTATTAGGTTATATTTATGTGTAATTTTATTGGAAATCAATATATATATATATATATATACCGTAAATAACTCTATTCTTTGGTACATTGGATGCAAACTTACCAGTGTCTGTGTCTGGTTGATGAATCTCAATATGCCACGCGCTATGATATCACATGTCTAATACAAGTAAATATTTTTCATCGATTGTTCGATTTTGGAAAGATACACACTTGATATACTTGATAAATTAATAAGTTTGACTCGTTTCTCCAGTTAATACGGTAGCGCCCATGGATGACGGAATATAGGGTGGATGGATATTAAGAGAGTACTGAAACATAAATAAATGTAATTACCGTTTACTGTATCGACAAACATAAATTTAGGTTTCGATGCTTACTTTTTCCTTTTATTTGTAGCTATTTGTTGTGTTGCACTAATTTTCGACTTGCTCTTGGAAAACTTACATTTATTGTTCCTTCGGTTTTTTGGAAATTTTAAACACAACTACTACACGTTCCTGCTGCCACCCGCAAGATGTTCTCTTGCTTACCACAAAGCTGACTACCTTGCAGCGACGACTGCTCCGGGCACTCACCCCGAATTAGATCTCAAATCGATCACACTAGTTTTTTATTAAAATATACCTTCATGCTGTTTAAATTGTAATTACATAGTTATATAATTTTATAAAAGCTTGAGGTTTATACTAAACATTTTATATCATTATTCTGCACAGAATGAGTAGGCATAGATGACGTTTTAGCATAGCTTGGTATCGCGCAACGACCAGACCTTTCAGAAAATGAAAGCTGCATAGATGATTGCTACGAGGCAGTATCTCAACGCACTTATCTCATAGAAGGAAAAAAAATAATTAAAAAGAACATTAACAACAAGGCATTACCACTTTCTATAATTTTGTTATTGTCATTCCTAAACGAAGTATATTTAATGATTTATATTTTCATGTATTGCTTGTCAGTTTCAACTCTCTGGTCTCACTACGCGGTCTAGAGGGATTCACGAGACTCGAGGAGCTCGTGTTAGATAACAACCAGCTGGGTGACAGTCTCGTACTGCCCTACCTCCCACACCTCACCACACTGTCACTCAACAATAACCAGGTACGCTTGATCGTCATTCCATTTTCACTATGTATAGAAATTGAAAGTTGTAATAAGGATGTCGTAAGGAGTAACGAATGTATATGAATATTACCTGAAGGATTATTGCATACGTATTCATATCTATAGCGCCACATATATATTATATACTTACTTGAAAATATCTTGTAATCATCCATTTGTTTACTGCAGATTACTGACTTAGAGTTGCTGTTAGATAAAATCTCACACAACATTCCTTGTCTCACGTACCTCAGTATACTTAGCAATAAAGCCTGCCCAAATCAACTCTCCGATGCGGATAAGGATGACTCCGATTACCAGAGATATAGGTAAGCCTTATTTACTTACTTTTATCTCTTCAAAATTTCAAAATAATAGACGTTATTCTAATGATAACTCCGTTGAAGTGGGCTGAAGGCGCCATTGAGTCCAGGTCGAAAATATATCTAGGGATAAAATATTCAGTTTAGCTGTATGTGAAATTAAAATGAATAGAATAAAATGAACGCAATTGTTTTTATACTATTTTACTAACAAAAGAATATATTTTTAAGAAAAATACAATGTTGAAATTGCAGTAACGTGACTAGTCGGTAACCGTGTTATTTATGACAAATTTCACATCAATTTTCTGTTGTGAATTCGTAATAGATACTTTGTGCTGAACAAGCTGCCAGCACTACGGTTTTTAGATTCGCGGCGTGTAACCGTGAGCGAGTTAGCGGAGGGACGCGCCCGTGGCCATCTTATGCGCGTGCGACGTCCGTCACCGCTACCACCCGGACCTCCACACCTGTGCCATACACCGGTACCACCCTCATTGCCGCCCGTCGCCGGTAAACACAGAGGTGAGATAGGTTTCGCATGCACTTCCACACATAGCTTTACACATCCTATTCTCAGAGATTTGTTTGAAAGGATAGCCGTGTTGTATTTTTTGTGTGATAGATGTGTTGTATTTTTTTAAAAATATAAGGTGCAACATATTCCTAAGGACTCTTGACATTACAGAGTTTTGTTGTTTATATTTAATCATTTCAAGCTCAAGTAGTAACATGTTATCTCGTATGTCAATTGTTTATAGATCAATTTGATACATTTTATTTACAACTACAAACGCATAACGAACATGTCGAAAAACAACGTCATTGATATTTTATCTTCCGATTCTGTCAAACGAAAGTAATATTTTTTTTAAATTGATAATTCACAGGCGCCTTCGGGAAGTGCAACTACAAGTACACAGGGAAACACTCGGAGGGCAATCGCTTCATTGTCAACAGCGACCTGTGATGCCTCTGATATTGTCTTTATTGTCGAGTTATAATTTTAATAAAATTTTGTATTTTGTTACACTTACCTGTGTTTTCTTGCCGCCGATAAACATTTTAAATGATGTTCTGCTATGTGTTTATAAGGACACTTTTTGCATTTTGTACATAGCTATAAAGTTCGATTACGTGTTATAATAATTGAACCTAAGGAGTTCATATTAAACCTACGGAGCTCAATGCTTTTAAAATGAAGAATTTGAGTAAATTTTTATAATTATTTAAAATAAGTTATTTAACATTTTTAAAGCATAAGGTTTAAATAATATACATTAATTCAACTATAAAACATATTTTTACTTCTATTAAAAGGTCCTTTTATTATCACCCGTATTCATATATCATTCAACGAAAAGAGGAAAAAAGACAAAATTATAAAACTCCACATTAAATGAACAGTTCGAATTCGGCAGAACATTTTTGAGTTATTTGCGAAAAGAAAGTAAATTTCTATCAATAATTTATTTTTTAGAACTTATAACTTCAAGAATAAAGTAATGATGTTATTGAAATTTAGCATCGAATATTTCTGTATCTATATCTTACAATTACGACTACATTTTTTAATAATCATATTGAAAAGAATGTATTGAGCAATTTAAAATACTACAAAACTATTAATAATATAATATCCACAACGCGAATTGTCACAAATTATATTTATTATTATTCAACTTGTGCCGCGCTACTTATTTACCGCTCAAATTTATTCATCCGTTTTGTTTTTTTACTATTAAATTTACTCTCCAAATTAAACTACATAATGTAGAGTAAGTTAGCATAAATATAAACATCATTTTGGTCATTAATTAAAAGAAAATATAAGTCTTAAATAACCAATAGGAAATTCGAGGGAAAGTAACTTCTACATAATTTCACGTAATTGTCATAAGGGAAATTGCACACGATACTTTTTTCTGTTATTAAATTCTACCTAGAAGTTTAATTTACATAATTTGGGATAACTTATAATAAATGACACAATTTTTGCATTTATTGGATGAACATACTTACAATTTGGAAATAGGCAACCGGATTGTGTGGAAATAATAATTGTCTGAACTAGAATGTATCAGTTGAAATATTCGTTTTTTTCTCAATTTTTATTTTAATTTATTCATAAACAATTTCGGCAGACACTAACCTATATCATAGCCCAAATTCATACAAAACCCCGAACTATTTTCCTTTTGTTTAATCACTAGTCCATCAAAACGTCAAACTAATTTTTCATCAACATTAATGGTAGGAAATACTGGAACTTGCTAGCAGTGCCGACCCAAGGTTACTTTTAGGATGAAACGAGAACCAAATATGGCGCCCCCTAATATATTATGTACTAATTTATCGATTGAAAACATCTACGCACTTTGGCACTGCTTAGAGTACCTGTAGGAAGAATTGATATAGAATGACAAATAAATAAGTAGGTATCAAGGTACATTTGTTTATTGAAAAAATTACTTTCAACAAACAGGTAGTTATCTTATTTACTAAATTAGAAAGTAAAATTTGGTCAGCATTCTTTGATCAGATCAATTGGTATAATCAACTTTCGTAAAGTTACTAAATATGTAATAAACAATGCTTATGAAAATTAATGTTAAACACAGTGGGGGAAGGTTCGTTAAAGTTACCCAGGCAGATAAAGTCGCCGCATTCTTTTTAAGAACTAACCAATAAGCGCCATCTGTCAAGTGCGTACGGAAATAATTCATTGGCCGACGCCATATTGCTCCAGTGTTTACCGATGGTTAGTTTACGCGGAAAGGTTTTAGTACGAAAAAGGTGGTTTTGTAATCTCTAATCTAAGGTAAGTGGTTTAAATATTGCAATAAGGTACTGTGTTCAATATGAATGATAAACGATGTAATATTTTCTCGGTTTAGTCCATTTTTTTCTCGGTTTAGTCCACTGTATTTCACCGCAAAAAGGACAATATAACTTTATTAAACATTTGAGTCGTTTTTATCGCCGCGTTTCGTTTCGGGTAAAGTAGCCTAGTCTGTAGGTAGGTAAAGTGACCTAGTGGGCCACTTTACCCGTCTTGTACTAATTATTCCATTAATATAATCTTTTTGTATTGTTTTAGATATGCCAAATACAAATATACGCTATAAGAACTGTAAAAAAATGTGCTTCCTCAAGGCTAGCAAAGCTGAAACAACGTATAAAGAAGCTGTTGAAAATGAAAAAAGCGTTGGGTTCTCGTCGTGCAACTTTTAGTCTAGTACAAAAAGAAGAATTGCTGCAACACATTTTAGAAATGGAAAAGCGATTTTATGGATTAACTTGCAGGATGTAAGGAGACTATCATATTAGTTGGCTGAACGTAATAATATAAAACGCAATTTTAATATAGATACTGAAATGGCTGAAAAAACATGGACTTCTGCTTTTAGAAAACATCATCCGGAACTGATAATGAGAAGTCCACAAGCAACCTCTCTTGAGAGGTCAAGAGAGGTCTAAACTATCCACCTCATCGTATTTTAATGTGGATAAATCCGGCTTTACCACAGTGCAGAGCAAAAGCTCTAAAATACTTGTTAAACGGGAAAGAAGCAGGTAGGTATTATCACTTCAGCAAAGCGAGGTGTATTAAGCGCTGTCCTGGTATGTATGGCTACTGGTAGAAACTACATTCTTCGTTTTATTATTTTTCCACGAAAGAGAATGAAGATGGAACTACAAGATGGAGCACCGCCGGGTACGATATTTGTTGGTCATTCATTTTTGGTGGTTGCAATTGGACATTTTTACGGACTGGTTTAAACATTTTCTTAAATTTGCCAAGCCGACTGAAGATGACCCAGTTCTCCTAATTCTTGATGGTCATACAATAAAATTAAATTTTATTGAATTGGCAAGAAAAAACTACACGAACGTCTTATGTTTGCTTATACTGCAGCCACGAGCTTCAACCACTCGATGTATATTTTATGGGACCGTTAAACGAGTATTACATTCAAGCAGTTGAGAAGTTTCTTAAAAATAACCGAGGAAGAACAATTACTCTATTTCAATTCAGCAAACTCTTTGGCGAAGCCTAAAGCGAGGCAAGCCAACAGTCTATTGCAACGGTTTTCGTAAATGTGAAATACAGCCAATAGACGGTCACGTCTTTAAAGATCATGATTTTTTGCCTGCGGACACAACAGATGTAGCTCTTAATGAGCCGACAATACAACTAAATGAAGAGAATGTCCCACCTGACAGAGGAAAGTATCCATAAATTCTGCAAGATACCTTGGAGGAAATACCCGCAGTAACATTATCAACGATGGATCCACAACTTAGCTCACCATTCACAGTAACGCCCAAAGATTTGATTACAATTCCCAAGGCATTGCCTAAAACAAAAAAAACGTAAATAGAAAGCGAGAACGCACAGTAATTTTAACTAGCAGTCTATATAAAAAAGAGTTGAAAGAAGAAAAAATACAACAGAAACAAAAGATGTGCTTACCAAAGAGAGTATCTAAACTTGCTACTGTTTCAACGTAAACCGCTAAAAAACCTAAAACTAAACTTAAGAAAGCTGATGATGATAAACCGTGGACCCATAAAGCTTGCTCGGAATGTGATGACAAGAATTTTTTTGTGAAGAATAATTTGCAGGTGTGCGATATTAATAATTATGAATAATTAAAAAACTTTGATTTCCTTTGTCACATTTAATATTCATTAATTAACTGTATCAGATTTCAATAAAACTTGAACTAATTTAACAATAGCATAACATTTGATTCATATTACGCCACTTTACCGCTTCGTGAATTTATGTAGGCCAATTTATCCAACCAGGGTAAAGTGGTCAATTTGCCATTTCGAATTTAAACATAAAAATACTTTGACATATCGTAATATAAATAATAACAACAATTTTATATCACACTATATTGCTCCGAGAAAATAACTTAATAAAGTAAAGTTAAAAATGCTGGTATTTATCTGATAGGCAGTCATTCAAAGCTTATGGTGACCCCTTTGCTCGACCTTCCCCTAATATAAAAATGCTTATAAAAATTAATGTTAAAACTATTGCTAGAGATTAAATATTAAGTAAATCGTTGCTTTCGCACTTTTTTCAAATTTGTTTATGATCTCATATACCATTGGCTGAGCTATATCATTTTCAAAGGACAGCAGGGTTAGTTCAAAAAGCTTGCCTTCTGCTGAGTCGACCTAAGATGCGTTTTAATACGCTTAAGTTTACTAGAGCCATTGTAACCTGTATAACGACAAAAATGCAATACAGCATTGCGTATAATTATAAAACATTTAATACTAAGATCAGAAGGACTGCTTTTGGGTGACCCTTATCATTGTGTTCAAACTTTTTCAAACACATGATCTCTTTTGAAAGTTCTAATCCCGAAATATCGCTATCGCTAAATATAGGTACGCTTACATCAAATTTTTATTCATATCATAAACGAATAACCAGGTCTTATCAATTGTTGAAAGTTATGTGATGGGTATCTATTGAGTTTATGGCGATTTTACATTTGTGCGTCACTTTTGTAACATCTGACAGGTCTACGCGCTCTAATTTCGTGGATTTGCTGACAAGATTTACGTGGAATAAAACGTTCTATCATATGACTAACGACAAGAAAAACTCAAATTTTCCAAATTGGCTGCAAGCGATTTAGTTTCCGAACTCACGACGGGATTAGTAGATTGTTAATACCCTTCTTTCAAGGTGTTTTACTACAGTATACTGATATATTATACACTATAATGATATATGACTCATTTTCCCTTTTTTTCACAACATTTTTTAAAGTTAAATTGTTCACATGATTCTAAATAGCTTCCCACCATTTTTTTTAAGTTTGAAAAAGACAAGAAAGCGTTGGAAGATGCGAAAAAAACGAAACTGATTTGACTGCAGTTATAGCTACATCCGCCATGACAAGGTCGTGACTATGGCAGCCACAAGAATTTAAAAAATAGAGATATGCGACTCCGGACTCGTTTTTGTTGCCCAATCATATTAGTTTAATTATCGTAAACGTTCCTTTACAATTATTCACGTCATTGTCGCTGACGTTGAGTTTAGTCCAAAATATATTTATTAACCTTTCTGCGCTGGAATCTGTCACAGGTTTATAAGCCAAAAAACATTGACACACTCAAAATACATCAACATCAAAAAACCTAAATGTGACGCTTATTTCTTTGATGTGATTTATGTAGGATGTGCAATCTAAAATTATCAAGAAATATTTGCGTTTTTTAATTTTTAATATGACCTGTCCTCTGACATCGTTCCTTAAGAAACAAAATTGCTTAATTTTGTATATTTGCCTGAAATAATAATGATTCGTTTACTTGTGCATTTTCCCTTAAAAATGCTCTGTCATGACTGCATCAAATTTTCCCAATAATTGGACTGAACAGAGAAAGTTGCCCTTCTCTAGTGTATTTAATTTGACACTACTGACAAAAAAGAGTAAGTTATGTTCCACCAAAAAAAGTGTAATTGCCACTATTTTTTCCACCACTGAATCCCATCTGGATTTCTCATCCTCTAGTTGCTTTTAAAGGCTTTGTAAATTCTAGGACATGTCCCTGTTTTTTTTTAATTTTGAGTTCTTAGACAAGTGGTCGTCTGAATTTTGTGAATTGGGGATACACGTGACCAATCGCCAAAAGCTGGCGTTACCAAGTTTACAAAGCTTAAACCGGTTAAATTTTCATTTCATGGATAATCTTTATTTAGTCCATTGTTTTGGACGACAAGGACAACAGCCACTAATCGATATCTAACATACATTTCTGTGGTTGCCGTTGATGTGATTCTTATATCTACAGAAGATGTAGGAGCATAATGTGATGTTTCTCCATCGAGCATTTCCCGACACTCCGCTACATTATCTGGAATATTCTCTAAAGTAATTATTCAGTTGTCTGTTGTTTGACTTAAACAGGCTTTTTCTTCAAATTTAAGGTATTTGATTAGCTGTTTAGCACATTTTTTGTTATCAGCTTCCCTTCGTTTTCTCCGCTTCATGTTGTTTGCCCTTGTTAACTTATGAATATTTTAAGTGATAAAGTAAATTTTATTATAGCGGCTAATAATCAAATAAAAACAGCAACTTGGACTTAATGTGTTCTTATTCGCATTTGCTATCAAATCAAAGTAAGTGGAGTTATTGCATGGACGTTATAATATAATACAAATTATATCTCTGTCATAAGTTTATTAAGTAAGAATATAAAAAACCAGTAGCGTGCACCCCACATAGATACAAAGGTACTGCCTGCCCAAGTTACTTTTTTCTATGATATTCATTAAATCGTCAGAGATTCAAAAGCAGTCATCGCCGTTTCATCATTCCTGCTTAGTAAGCATTAAAGGTTAGCTTTTAGTAGAGAAAACCTAAAATACAAAATAAATTATAATAAGCATTGATGCAGTTTATCTAGTAGCTGAAATAGGTTAGTTAACACATTTGGTATTTTGGTAGTCAATAATAGATTAGTATTATTTTTCAGTTTTAAAAATACTAGATCCATCCTTAATAGTGATCGTGGACACGAGATCCTTGTGGCGCGGAAACAATTGACCAATAAGTTTTATAGGCGCCACATTGGCAAATTTGTAAAATTGGTTCATTGAAAATAAGAGAGATATATAAAGGTGTGTGTGGTAGTGTGTGTTTTGTGAAGCTTACAACTTCAACGAAAATATCGAAAAATGACTTAACAAGCGAATTAAATAAAGTATACTTGCATGAACATATCAGGCGCCAACTAAAATTGGTACAGAAAGCGTGGAAGCACGCACGTACGCTTAGCAGTGACGGCGCTTTAAAGTCGACACACCAACCAAAACGGCGGCGACACTGCTGCCAGCGATGGCACCGAGACGGGGTGGTAGCGCCCCGCCCGCTACTCAACGATGATAACCATGATGATGTCCGCTACTCAACGATGATGACCATGACGATGAGGTCCATCATATACCAGCGATACGTTCATAAGTAAAATATCGAAAAGCGATTAATCCAAATAGTCAATACAATTTAGTTACATCCAAGCGCCAACCTAGAGAATAGATGCTATCCAAGGAAACAAAAATTGTGAGAGCTTTTCTTTTCTGATTATAGTGTCATCTCTTTTGGTTATTCCAACTGTCAAATCGTGTATTAGAACTTGAAGAAAGAGTTCAAAAATTCCCTGTGATTCAACGACTGGAGTGCCCGCGCGTTTCGCCCTGTGAAATTTTCGCTAATCAAGGAAATACAAGTCAAGTGTAATTAGAAGTTACAGCTCTTTAAAAATGAACCAATCTTTTATGAAACATTCGGTGATTCTTTAATTTTGCTGAATGATTTACAACAAAATGTGCTCTTCAGTCTACGACCTGATTGAAGCTAAAAAGTGCCTATATTAACTACCGCAACAAGATTAATTATATATATATATATATATATATATATATATATATATATATATATATATTTATATTTATATATATATATATATATATATATATATGAGCTGTGGAACTTTTAGAACGTAAAAATATCACAATTTAATTAATGTTCAAAAAAAGTATCGATTTAAAGTGTCACACTTCACAAATTCACTGAGGACTGCTGTTGGAAACTGAATTCTATTCTGCAGCGTGAGTATACAATACACAAATAATGATTATTATACGCATTATATATTCCGCATTGTGTAAAATATGATTCGTCATACCACATTATATTGTCAAAAAAGTTTGGGTCTTTCATATCTCTCAAGAAAATTTGGAAAGTTTTGTGGCAATACCCTTCATAGTACGCTGTGAGCAACAGAACGTGGTATGCAAGTAGGTCTTTCGATTTAAGACACACTTAATATTAATTATTTTCACAAGAACGGAGCGCTGATTGAAGATCAGCGTGCTATATATAATCTAGTGTTTATTAGTGTGTGTTTATTTATATATTATTAACAAGAATAAATCATTTATTTTATATAAAACGAGATATTGGTCTTAACCGTCGAACAAACTAATAAATACTTTACATGTACCTAGTATTTGAAATATTCACTTTTGGAAGGATTGCTTCGTGATAAGTAAAAAGTATAGAGAAATCTAGTATGAACCCCACACTTTGATAATGCAAGTCGTCTGCAGATAATTTACGACAATATTAATATATGCATATCAATGTTCTTTATTACACTGCCTTGCTGCTTTGTATTCGAGCGGCTTCTACTAATGATCTGGTAAATTATTAATTTCTGGAGATACCAAATCTTAAATTGTTACATTATAATTATATTCATATCAAAGATTGCTTTTTAATTTCAGAAAATTGATTTGATTCCAACAAATTTTACAGGAAAACTCAAATCCAATTCAGGTATGTTCTCCGAATACTGCAAATGAATTAAATCATATTTTATAACTATTTATGTCACAACATATCTAAAAACTATACAGCCAATTCCACAAACGTTGTATCGAATCTTAAAAATTTTAGGATTAAGTACTCACCCGAAATCACGGAAGATCTTCCGAAATAACGGAAGATTTACTGGAAACTTTACATCTTACTGCAAATTTATTCAACCTACATGTGCTAATATGTTAAATATCAGACATCAATTGAGATTATGAACTACTTATTTCTTTCTAACATTATACTGGCGTGTTCCGCAATCTTTCATCCATATTTAAATACATAGTTGCCTACCGTGGTCTCGAAAGTAAGAGCCAACCTGTGGTCTCCTTTTGGAAATGCAATGCAAACTCCCAAATTGCTCTAAGAAAACTTACACAATTATTCAACATGTAGACTCGTTACAAAAGATCTATTTCTCGTGGAAATAAAAACTTTTTAACCTTTCATAACCAAATGGTAAAGACGGAACCCTTATACTTACACGTAATTTTGTCATGTCTATCTCCCGGCCACATAGACTGCCTTAAACTTAAATAGGATCATAGCTGTTGAAGATTAACCCCACTGTAATTCAACTTTAAAGAAAAATGTAGTTGAATTAAATGAACATGAGACAATCTATTTTTTATATTAGTTATGTATATTCTAGATGGAGAATTTCACCTAGCGGTGTCTTTTTAAATGTTACTCGCAAATATCCAGTAAAATTTCTTGAAAAGTCGCCTCCTTCGGAAGATTACGCATTTGTAAAATGTTTTGTAAGTGTACCTATTCTGTGTAGTTTTTGCTTGTTTTTCAGTAGATGGTGATACCACATTGTAATCGAATTTGTTTGTATACAATGTGAAAAAGATATGTACTTGCAAATAATTTATATACTCGAATTTGTTCTTTACAACAGGCAAACGCAATCTTCCAGCAAAAGAAACAAGAAGCTAAGACAACTTACAGATGAAAATGTTAAGATATTTTTGAGATGTTTATAAAAGATATTGCAGTTACTTCCCCTTTCTCTTTTCATTTCTTTTACTCGAAGTAAGCTTAACTTCCACCTCCTCGAGTTTCGAAAGGGATGCAACTGTATTTCATCTCATTCTCGAACAATGTCATTTATAATTTTATGTCACGTGCAAATTTTGGAATATTTTTATTTCATTATCATTATATATATATATATATATATATATATATATATATATATATATATATATATACATATATACATATATATATATATACACATATATACATATATATACATATATATATACATATATATACATATATATACATATATATACATATATATACATATATATATATATATATATATATATATATATATATATATCTATATCTTTTAGACCATGGCATCCTACTCACTGCGCCGTCGCATGATTGTCGCGCAATCGATTTTCTCAAAAGAATAAATTAATGTGAATTAGTTGCAGTGAATGAGAAAGACTTTAGATCCTATTATATTAAAATCTTATTATATTAGGTGAAGGTACCCTATGACATTTTTGATAAATTTTTACTACTCATAATGGATCGATAAATATATATCGGCCACTGCCAAAGTTACCAACTATTAGTAGACGATAAACATATATCATTGATTATTCCATTACTATTCTATACTAGTAATAAAATCGATACGGCATTATCTATAATATTAGCTATAGCAACTTTTACTTTCAGATGACACCTACACCTCAAAAAATTTTAAAACTGTCACGGAATCCGAATCGTCCAAAAATATCGGAACATTGCACTCAACATCGAGGCCCAAACCAACTGTGGTTTTCCATCAAGCGTTTTCCCCGAAACAAGTACTCGAACCATCGCTTCTTGTGAAGCGCCAATGGGCATCATCGATGACGTCACGCGCGCCTACCACAGTTCGCGGTGATAGAGATCGAGGACAGTATCACTTAAAAGTCCTCCGCCGCAAAAAACTAGGCGCCATGTTTAAGAATGTGAGACAGTTCAGAGGCCGACATCTAAAGTCGCTGTCCTCAACCCCGCAGAACGACGCCAATAAGTTGCTCGGAATGAGACGGTGTACGCGACACAACGAAACCGAACAAACTTGCAGCAGACAATTTCCTCCCGCATCAAGAGAAGCAGTCGTCTTGTACAGCAATACGACTAACGACAGTACTACATTCGTTACTTCGTTAAAAACGTCTTCGGGTACGCACCCGAAGACGCTTTTCACGAAGGCAATAACCGAAACGATAACTCCCGTAACATTCAGCTCTAATCCTGACACCACCGAATATTACAATATATGCGACTACACCGCGTTCTTGCCTTTTGTGGAACTTCCTGTACCATTCGTTCCTAACGTCAACGGAGAACGTTTGGTAACACGCTTCGCGTCAGAAATACAAAAGTATCCCGCGTACCACATATACACGGCCCCGCAATTTTCCTGGACATCTGCTTATTACTCTGACATTCTGAATCAATTCGACGTCCAAACAGCGAAACGAGTGAATGTTTACCCCTACTACGATTACAATTACGAGGAGCAAGAGACGGAGACGTGCAACGGCGACTGCGAGTACGAAAGCGAGACAACAATGTTCGCTGTGACAGCAGACGACTGGTCCAATCCTAGCATTGTTACGTGCGAATACAGCGCGCACGACGAGGAGACGGAAAGCGGCGAGAGCATGATCTGCATCCTGCGTAACGTGGAACTCGATGAATTCATCGATTTAGTCGTCGAAGACTGGTTCAAACGATATAGTTCAAACATTTTCAAAGATTGTCATTGTAACAGCCATAGCTCTGTAATGTATTCATTTGTTTCAGCTACCTTGGTCAATTTAATTGTCACATTCAGTAATTTGTATTTTACACATTGACAATTGTGTATATTCATGTATTTTAATACTGAAAGCAATCCGAACACTCTTAAAACAATAATAAAATAAAAACAAAACTCAGTAATACGCTTCAGACCTTTTTAATCAAGGATTGATATAGATTATTATTATTAGAATTCAATTTAATTTTGATCTTTTTCTTCCTGTTTACACTTGCTTTTTACTTTTACAATGCATTTTTTACAGGATAATAAAGCTACAATTGCCATTTGCAAAAAGATGACCATATTAGCAAAACATAATCCTAACTAATTTTATAGATGCAAAAATGTGTTTGTCCTTCTTTCACATTACAATAGAGCAACGGATCAACGTAATTTTTTAAGATATAGTTGGCAGGCTAGGAAATAACATTGGCTACTTTTAACCCTGCTAAAAGTCACTTCTTCGAGAAAATTATTTAAAACCGAAAACAGTACCTAAATAGAATAATGAAGCAATGTTGCAAGAGTAATGGATCGACTTGTTTTTAAACGCTACATATGCTATATAAAGGAGCAACAGAACCACTCCCTTTAATCCATAATTCAGAGGGAAATATTGATTTCGTTGTCATTTGTATTAATTAATTTAATTACTTTATTAACAAAAATAAAGACCAAGTATTTCATTTCCGTTAAACATTCTAGATTGCACTGCAACTTTTTAATTTATCCCCATAACTTTGTAACTATAACGATGTGAGCGAAGCCACAGATAAAAACTAGTTACTTATACAATTGAATAATCAGTCTCTGCCTATACTAAAAAAATAAAGAATTGTATAATTTACACAAAAATAATTGCACCTTTTTATTGACATATTTTCACAAAAATATACGATTTGGTAGGTAAACATTAACATTATGTGCAAAATTTGTACAAGATATTCCAAAATTTCATATTTCAGTCTAAAGAATTTCTTATTTTCTTCATCTCATTCTCTTCAGGTAACTGATTATCCTGATTATTTCTCTTCATAGGTAACCTAAGTTCCAAGCCATCTTCTAAAAGTTTTCTATGAGAGTTGCTATCGGATTTAGATATTTTCTCTTTCAATGGCAAAAGACCAACAGCAAAAGGAATATTTACACAAGGTGACTTTGCACATGTAAGTTGAATTTTTCCTATAGGACCTTCCAATTTATCACAATTTGCATCCACTGCTTCTAAACTCTTGGTAGAATCATCTTCGGTAGGTGTCTTCTCAGTTTCACAATCGTCCATTAATAACGAGGGCATATCATTCAACACGGTTGCTGTTTCTTCTTCAGGTGATATTTTATCTGACATACTTTCATTCAGTTTTGCAGGCAATATACTTATCCTCCTGATCTGTCTAAATTCTTTTTGCTTATCATTTCCTGGTTCGAAGACCACTGCTACATTAAGAGGTTTATCCAAAACTTCTGTACCGACATCTACTAAGCTGTTTTCGCATTCTTTCATTATGCTTGTTGGACAATCTCTACAGGCTTCTATATCCACATTGGTATTTTCTTCAACAGACTCTACATTCTGCACTGGAGTTCCACTTGATATGAGACAATCCAACGTTTTTCCATGCAGGTTTTCTGTTCCTACACTCTCTCTCAAATTAAATTCGTAGCAATCAACATTCTTTCCCAAATCATCCTTCTCAAATGCCAATGAATCTCCACAATCCACTGAGTCCCTGCTGTCAATCAATGGCATATCCATGGAGCTACTCATATCTAAATTACTTGAACAAATCTTTGCCATTATTTCTGGATCGCCCAGTCTCTGTTCCTCATAGTATTTTTTCACATCATCATTCATTGCATCGTTTGTGAAGTATCGCATCTCGGCATCGAGTGCATGAACATCAGATACAGACTCTAATTCTAAATCGCTAGGTTTTGACATCTTATTTAATCTTGACCCTAAATCATCTTTTTCCGTGTAAAACATGTCTTCGGGTATATTGCAAGCTGATGACTCATCACACTGTCTGAAATTATCTGAATTATGTTTAGTAACTTGAAGAGAATTGCAGTTATTTCTCTCGCCGCTATCTCTATTAAAAAACATGTCATCCGATATGCATGTATCATTGGCGTGATCATATTCAGTATCATTACTCTTTCCTATATTTAAACTCGGTGATCTTCCACAATCTTTCGAACCTAATGACTCTCCTCGCTCAATACATTTGGATAAATCATCTATACTCTTTGTTTCCGCTGGATCTATAACACGCTCTATGATATTTGGTTGCTCAATAACTTCATATTGAATCTCACTGCTCTGAACCATATCTAACAGAACTCGTTCATTGACATTAATATAAGAACCATCTCCAGATTCAAAGAGAATAGGCAAGTCAGTAGGTAGTCCAGCATTCTTTAGTATATTAACATATTGTGACATGGCAGAACTAAGACCAGTTTGTTCCTGACTACTATTGTGAGCTACCTTTGGTTGATTTGGTTCCTTATTCATAGAGTGGCTATCTTCTGTAACAAAACCATCCTTAGTATTGAGATTTTGAGGAATATACATGAGGTCACTGTCCAAGGAAAGGTAAGGCTCTTGCTGGCTTTGATGAGACCCAGGTCCACATATACTCTCCACAGCTTGGGTGAGTGTAATCCTGTCCATGTAGTCCTGCAAAGTAAAATTGTGACATTTAATAGACGTTAAAAACTAATTAGGATGCGAGACAGATAAGGCAATAATTATATTATCCTCACAATATTTTAAAATCATTGTTGATTTTTTTTTACTTGTAACTATAACCTAATTAAGAAATTAAGCTGTGAATGAAGCATAAATATAAGCCACAAGTACTTTAAAAAATATGAAAAAATACAAAGTAACTATTTTCCACAAAATTGTGGACATGTATTAATCTTGGACTAATAAATGTACATTAGAAGCCAGTATCCATACAAATTTAAGAGACTAACCATACATTTTTGTGAATGTAGGTAACCAATCATAGTCATAATATTCAGAACTCAAAAAGTCTCTCTACACAATATTGTTCGTAAGTGAAACACGCAAAAGTTAGTTAAGAAGTACACAATATTGCTCTGAAGAGCAATAGTGAAAAAATCCTCTTTCACAGAAAAATTCTCTTTCCCGAAAGTGTCATTGCAAATGGCAAAAGTAAAGTTTAATTGGTTTCCGTTGATAATTTTGAGAATCACTTTGGCTTACTACTCAAAAATCATGTTTGTAAATTCAGCTTTATTGTTTTGAATTAATTATTGATAAATATTTACAATAACTGCTGATATTGCTAAATAGTTATATTTGAATTTATGTTTATTGCCGAAATTATCAATGGATCTCAGATCTCATTTTCACAATAACCTGTCTGGGAAATGTTCAAGAAGACAGCTAAAAGAGATGATATAACACATTTATTACACATTAATTCATTTCATTGCATTTCTGTAAATTCAGCTTCAATATGTGTTTGGATTGGAAGATATTTCCAATAACTCCTTATATTGCTGAATAGTTAAACTTGGATTTATGTTTATTGCTGGATTTATTTTTACGGGTTCTGTTTCATTATTATAGGCCATCTTCAGAAGAACCTATACCTGAGAAATATATTTTCTGTTCAGAGGACAGCTAATAGAGGTGAAATAATATCATTTTTAATTTCCTTGCTTACTCATAATTATTTATTTATGTAATTCATTCATAAGTGGAAACATTCAAAAAGCTAACATACACAGTGTAAGAATACTGAAATGTGTTCACTTCCTATCTCTCCACCAGTGACACTCTTTGTAATGCACAGTGGCTTCAGATTATATTACTTGTTGTGGCCTTAATACCATCAGTTTTAACACCAACATAT
This sequence comes from Druceiella hillmani, assembly GCA_039881145.1. Classification (NCBI taxonomy): domain Eukaryota; kingdom Metazoa; phylum Arthropoda; class Insecta; order Lepidoptera; family Hepialidae; genus Druceiella; species Druceiella hillmani. Next base: position 41,028,794 of record JAYKKI010000017.1, on the reverse strand, counting down.
CTAAAGCATTTTGCTTAAAAAAAACAATCAATAACCAGAAATAAATCTTCTCCTTTGCTTTTGATTTCCAAGATTTCCAAACAAAAGATAATCTTCTTCAACAAATTTAGCACAAGCTGCATCTTAACCTTTTCTGCTAGTCCTAGATGCCCCAAAAATTTGTGACACTGAAATAGTAATTTTATCAAGAGTTTTCATCATTTCCTTTCATCATTCCAATTAAAATATTTAAATATTTCCTCTGCAGCTGGTAAAATCAATTATAGTTGTATGTAGCTTCTCTGTTTTTTCAATTAAGTAAGTGACAAGCAAGGAGGCTTGTGTATAATCAATATTGCCAAATGAAGGAATAATTTTTATATTCTTTTTTGTAGCAAACCACTATACAAACTCTTATAAAAAATCTAGTGGTTTATCAATGTACTATTAACTTTAGTCTCATGTCGCATTTGGAGCAATGACAGTTTCAGAGAATGAATGGAAAGAGTTTCACTACAAAATTCTTCTGTGGTTATGCAATTCTTCTGCATGCGTTGCATGTTATACATTTTTATGCAATTCTTAAGTGAAACCAATTTTCAAATATTCTTCATCACATTTATTTTTTTCCCGATAAGATATTTCTTTCTTCTTACTATTGTCTAAGTATTTTGTACAGAAATCAACTAGTATATAGTAGATTCAGTCCCACATTACTTGGTGTTATTGATGACAGAAATAAACTAATGTTATTAATACTTTTCCCATGCAATTTTCCAGTTTTCAACCACTTATTTTTCATTAGAAATATATGTACCCCACTCTGGGAAACCCTAATGTAACGTAATACCCGAATATCTAATACATTCTGTTCGAGTGTAATGAAAGTTTTTTTTAATATTATTATGCATTTTTTTCTGAGAACAAAGTATAATTATATATTAGAAATATAAAAAATATTGGTTTTAATTATTTTAACAACGAACAAAATTCTTGAATAAATCGTTTAACTCACTAAAGATTTGCTTTCTATAACTGGTAATGGTAACTTATTATGAATCATATATATAAAAACAAAGAAGGTCTTAATCCATGATTGCGGGAGAACACTGTAATTTATGAAATTAGATTAATAACTATTGGTTATATTCTGTTGTACGTGTCTGTTCCGACAATCGATAGTCACTTATCATTTCAAACCAATACTCAACGCATTGCCTAGCCAAGACACTACTTAAATCTACTATTTGACATATATTCAAAGTTTGAAGGGCCTTTTAGAACCTTCAAAATGAAACAATTAAAACTGGTTTACGTTATTACACACAAGGCCCTGCGCTTCATTATTATTTTAGTTAGACAGTTGCGAATCACTACGTCGCTACGCCGTGTCGCAACTGTACTTAAAAATGTCAAGAGAGTGGTGTTATCATTTAAAGATAAAATAAACATGATTGATTTATTAAAAAAAGAGAAATCGGTAGTAAGTTAGCCGATAAGTATGGTATAGGTACTTCTACGTTAAGTAATATTAAGACGAATACCTATTCAATTTTAAAGTAAACCTGCAAACTTGATACTGAAGACTGGAGTAAACATCGAAAAGTTATGAAGAAACCAAAAAATGAACTTTCGGAAGAAGCTTTGTAATGTAAGTTTTTACAAAAACATTTGGACCACCAATATCTGGTCCTTTGCTCTGTGAAAAGGCATTACAGTTAAATAAAAAATTAGGTGACGATGAATCATTTGTGGCAAGTAACGGATGGTTGTAGAGATTTAAATATCATCATGGAATTCGTGAATTGGAATACAAGATGAAGAAATGTTAGCTTATATAGATGCAAGAAATCCTTTTAAATGTGTTTATGGTTTTAAAAAAGAATTGGACGAAAATGACTATGCTTTGGACTTTGTTTACAACGCTTATGAAACCGCATTAAACTAGAAATCATTATAGTCAAAATCTTTAGTTTGTCAGTGAGAGAGTTCAGCTCCCAGAAATAAAACTAATGAAGAGTTAGTAACATATTAATTTGCGCAATCGCTACCGGGGCCCATAAAACGCCTTTGTTTGAAAATCCAAAAATCCCAGATGCTTCAAAAAGTGTCTGGATTATCTTATTTTATAAAAACCAAAAAAGTGGATGGAATAAATACATTGACTAGTATGACAATACTTTTATCCCTGCAGTAAAAAAATTTCAAACCGAAATTAGTAAACCAGGAAATGTCCTACTTTTACTAGATAATGCGGCAACTCATCCTTGGGCTGACCTGTTAGAGAGAAAACTAGATGTTTAGAGTAAAATTGTTGCCTCCTAATGTGACATCTGCTACAACCCATTGGTTGTAGCAAAGATGTCAAAGTAATATTGAAACATTAAAACGACTTTATAGAAAACAATTTTTACATAGATTGTTACTGTTGAACAATCTATGTAAAAGTTGTTTTCTATAAAGTCGAATGAATCTGTTTTTAAAGATGTAAATGAGTCAGGAATGTTATGCCGATGATATGAAAGAGTAATGATCAAGGTTTTCAGATCATGTCGGATGATGAAATTGTTGGAAACATATTGCAGGCAAATGCAAACAAAGAAAATCAAGATGAAACAGGAGAATATGTCTGATACAGAAAATAATGCAGCATTAATGCCCATCAACATAAATGACCATCTCATGCGGAAGCATTCCAAGCCCTGAAAATAGCTTTTAAATGGTTTAAAAAACAATGTGTGATACCGTGAATTTACTGCAATCAATACGAATTCGTGCTGTAGCAGCAAAGAAGAGAAAAAATTATTTACCAAAATGACAATTACCAAATATTTTAAACAAAAGTTAAATATATGTATTAATAATTTATCCTAAAAGGTAGTATAGGTAATATATATATGTAATATATAATACAAAAATCTCTTCTCTCTCTTCATACTTTTAATTGTCCGAATTTTTGACTATCCGAATGACTCATGACAACAATTAGTCCGATTAATCGAATCTCTACTGTATATAAGTACGACTGCATGTAATGTATGCATAAATGCATGTTAACGGAATGTAAATATTCATACTTATCGAGCTATATAATTATCATTACGCATATAAAATGAATGAATATAGTTATAGAAGATTCTGAGTCTCAAACTCATATAGCGATGCCTGTATGGATGTAAGTTTTATTTTAAATATCGGAGCAATCCACTCAGGATCTCTATCAAGAATCTACTACTCTAGTACTACTGTTCTCATCTAACAGTATCCTTCATTAATTTCATTTCATTAAAGTAACTCTTCCCGCATAGTATCTCATGTTCAAGACAATTAAAAATATTAGTAAAATCAAGGAATAATACCAGTGTTTTCCAGAAGCCACAAAACTACTGAAAAAGCATTATAATTTTTTAAAACTGTATATATTTGCAATTGTAAATATAATTTGTATTAAATTAAGCTCAGCTAACACAGATAGAAAATATAAAGCAATAATAATAATAATTCTGAAGTTCATTTTTGACTTAAGTTTTTAATACCTTCCTTACTATCTCGACAACTTTCACTTGCTTTGGAAATAAGCCAGACTGTAAACATGTTATAAGCACTGTGGTAATGATTATGCCAACTAACAACTTAATTCTTTTATAAAGTGAGATGATGAGGAGACAACTACTAACTACTACTAACAACTAATATTTTTGATATCATGCATTTAAAAATTTGATACAAAAAATTTATGAAAATAGCTTAACATTGTTTAAACAATGAGTACGTTCCACTAGCTGCTAGCAACACTCATGCCAATGACTGCGATCATACCCATTCCACTTGCTTGCCAACGTTGTTACTGTCAGTTCAAGTGGAACAAGATAGGAACAATGCATATTCGTAACTATGAGTAAATTGCGGGTATTGGACAAAAATAAATTGATTATAGTGTTATATATTTTATATTGTATTAGATACTACACTTATCTTGTTAGATAATAATTTAGACTTGCAATTTAATTTCTATAAAAATTTGATCAAAAACGTAAAGCACGCTTTACGTTTTTTGAGAAGATGAAAATGTTACACACCTCTTCATTTTCAAAGATGATATAAATTTTATTTTTAATGTGTCAAAGTCAAATTGACAGACAAAGGACTAAAACGACCCACGTCGATATGTAGGTCGTCGCAGTCCTGAACAATGATGCCATCGATGATGTTTTAATCACAACTACAAAGATCGCAATCGCCAAGTGGAACGATACAGTGAGCATTTTGAATGTTGCGATCGCCTGTGGAACATACTCAATATGGAACACATAAATAGCCTATAAAAGAGAAGTTTTACTTCATAATGAAAATATACAAGTGTTTAGATTAAATAAACGAAAGGCGATCAAGAACTGTAATCCTAACTGCAAACAATTTTATTATCTTTTTGAATAGAACAATCTCTAAATTTTTATAAACAATTGATCGAAACTTTAGGAACTTTATATGTCAGATAAAAATTGCAATAGCTAAGTCCAGATTAGAAATTTTATTTTTTTTTAATTCAAAATTTTAGGAAAACTAATCTGTTAACCTGACTGCTCATCCTTGAGAAGAAATTTTAATGAAACGACTCTCATTAAATTCTTCAAGATCGCATGAAAAAAGTAAATAATAAAAGTTTATAAGTAGAAACTAATAAGGGTGTATTTATTATAAAACTACCACTGTGAAATTATATGAAATTTATGAAAACTCGTTCTAACATACTCTGATCTGCATATCTTGCAGATGTCGAATGGCCTGTCTCGAGTCTTCCTCGCGTCTGCGCAAAGCTCGTTCAGCTGCTCTTTCTAGTACACCATCACAAGTTTCAGTCATTTGCCTTTGCTATAATACATAAAAAATATTAAAAATTTACAGATGCTAACAAATGTAATTATTATGTTTCTAACAAATAGTTATTCATTTATTTGCAACAATGCAAGAGAATAAAATTTTGTTTATAGGAAAGCAAGTTTCCAGTTTAATAATGTCAGTCTCAACATTTTTGACAAATCAGGAATTATATTTATAAAATTATTTTATAATTTGAGTAAAATAATTCTTAGGAAATTAATTTCAAACCAAACACTGAGGCCTTGCACATATTAAACTTCATTCAATTCACTTGTGCACAAAACCTATTATCAAAATGAATAGAGTTAAAAAAATAGTCTTTTACCCGCATGCTTGGCCTTCCCCTTCTTGGCCTTAGCGTTTTCGGAGGTATCTCAGAGTTCATTGTGAGTTGTTGACCCATTCCATTCACACCCAGCAGTTCCCGATTTTGTTGTACTCCTACACCTGTAGCTGCATTTTGAATATCTATTGGTATACGTACCACCGTATCCTAGGGAAATTTTAATACATCACTACTTATCGTATTTTATTATCCATATGTGGGATGAGGAAAAAAAATGTAATTAATTAAATATCTTACTTTTCCATTAGGAAATATATCACCTGGCACCCTTCCTGAAGTCAGAGAAGCTTGATTTGACTCAGTCGTCGGACTAGCATCGATCTAATAAAGGCAAAAAAAATTATGGGTTACCAAACCTAACTCGCATATCCACATTGAATTTTTTTACAATTGCTTTTGTAATAAATTTTTTAAATAAATTGACTTAATATTTTTACCACAAAAATGGTTCATTGGTAATAAATTAAATAAATTGACCAATACTACTGCTGAACCATTTTTGTGTTAAAAAATTGACCAATACTACTGAACCATTTTTGTGTTAAAAATATTATTAATTACCTCACATTAAATGTTTAAAAAATAGCCCATATTTGAATGATAGTGTGGAATGATAGTCTATACATGCTTATTGAAATGTACGTTATTTTATTCAAAAATATGTTTAATTGTTCCTAGGAATAAGTAATTTCATTAACTAACTGTATTAACTAATGTTTTAAAGTTACTATTTGCATTTGTTTTTAATAATAGATGATAGAAAGAACCATTGCAAGTACTATTTTTACAGCTATTTGTATGTTCCACTCTCGCTATTTGTAGCCATTGTATTCTTGAAAAGTGCTGTGAATACTGAATCATGAAAAGCAAATGGAAATTTATATAGGTCTGTATGTAATACTTTCCAAGGGTTTAAAAAAAGTTGTAGAGAAAGGAATGTATTATGTTTCATCGTAATTTGTTTTTTTCCATAAAGGTGATGCAAATCCATCTAATTTACAAATTACCAGAACCTTGAAGTTAATTGGATTACAAACAGAAAAATTTTGATTCCGAACCTCAAATTGAAAACAATTAAACCCTTATAAGCTCACTCATTGACCTATTCAACTGTTATTGACATAGAAACTTCAAATTTGGCAGTGTTAAAGAATATTAAGAAGTGTATATTGCAATACTTATCAACCAACAATTTTGTTATAAAATTTTAAAAGAGTAAATGAGGTCAAGTGAAAAAATCATTTACATTTCATACATTGTGTGGAGTATCAGTTGAAGAAGCAAGTTTTTTATTTTCCAAAATTTTATGTGAGATAGTTCTATAGATATTTTTGAAACATCCACAAAAATATAACATCCTCTTATACATTTAATATACGTTCTTCTCAATATACGTAAATATACGTTATACTCTTATACGTTCCAGACATTACAAAACTTCTTAGTTATGTGTTCAACTAATTTATCTTTGTTATCTGATGACATTATTTTTAACTTCTACCCACTTTTCAATCTCAATTGCTTGACATGAACTAATAGAAATTATAATATTGCACAAAACAAATAATCATACCGTTACACTTGTCAATGTTTCTCTTGAAGAGCAAGTCACTGTAAGTACATACTATAATTTTACTTGAAAAGTTTGCTTGTCATAATTGGTTCGTTCACCTTTATACATAAAACTTTGTATGTATTAATAGTATATCTGCATGTTCTTCATAAGTTTCTGCTACTTTTAACCAATTTCCCTCAAACTGTTCCACGCTTACTCTCTATCTACTAGTAATAAGTCTCAGGGGATGACTATAAACACCCACCCTTTTACCCCCATATGGTAGAGGAGGAAGATAACAGAAGTCCAAGCAACACCGGATACTTAGCTAGTTTAATCTAAATATTAAATCAAAATCGACTATTTTCAGCAATTTACAACATAAACACAAACTATTTCCGTTTATATATTCTAAAGCTCCTCTACTTTAGGTATCTTTAATTTTTTAGATTAGATTTTTTAATATTGATTTTCTTATATTTTATGTGCTTGGTAAATATATCTGAGATGTATATTAAATAGTATAAAAAAAGATCAAAAATAAACTATGAAGTACAAAAGTAGGTATTTACAAAAATTTTATTAATAAATTTAAAAGTAATTTTAAGAGGAAAACAAAAAATTAATTCTTTTGGAAATAATAACCATGTTTTTCTGCAATCTAACTTTAAACAAAAAACTGGCTACCTTCAAGACACAGATGTTTGTTTAATAGACAAGCGTTTAACAGAAAAACTTTCATTAATCTGTAAAATATTATTATTTTATATTTATATAAATAGTTACAACAAAGTAATAGTTACAGTTAATTTTTTATTCTTGACATATCGTTATACTTGTCTTTTATTAAAGTTTATTAGAGACAAATTTATTATTGTGTTTCTAGCAAAATCGTCTAGCCATTTCCCACAAACGCAGGGTAAAAAGCACCTAACAACTAATTACACAATTTTCAAGGCAAACATAGATTAAGCTCACCCGTACAGAAGCATTTTGTGTACTTCGAGTCGTAAGAGGTCTCTTAATTACTACAGGAGGTGTGAATTCTGGTAATTCATCTGAAAAGATTATACAAAATAAAATAACTATTATGCAAAAAAAGTAAATGGCTATATTTATTTAATATATAGATATTACACTTACCTCGATTAGTATTACCTAAACCTTCCTTTGATACTTTTGAAAGACCTTTTATCTTAAGAAACTGTGCAGCTGAAACGAGTTCATCTATATTCTCCTCCAAACAGTTTGTACGTCCACAATACATAAATTCAACTAAAGACTTTAAGACACTAAAGCGCATCTTAAGAATAATAATTATTTCTGAATGTTCTTCATTAGATTGCTTCTGAAGAATATCCTAAAAGAAATATCTATTTTGTGAAATAAAATTATTTAAATACAGATTACAAAAGTATAACAAAGTAAATTAAATTACAAATATAATATAAATGTTAAACAAACCTGAAAATAAGAACTACTGGCAGCTAAAACAGCTTTATGAACTCTTAATGTATGCGAACTACACATCAATGTCATGTCGACAAGTGATTGCATCTGCAGAAGCTTTCCGAATCTTGATATTAAATGTTCTGAATAATCTTCGTAATGAAGGCTATAGCGAACAGCTGGCATTTTGATGAAAAGGCCACGTAATAAGTGAACTAATATATAGATTTCTATAATATAAACACAGTACAATATTTCATTACAACTTAAAACATAATTTTAACCATCACTCTTCTATGATTCCATATATGGCTACTCGTAGGCAGTCAATATCTAATCTGAAAATGTTCCTTACGAAGAGACAATTGAAATAATATGTCACACCAAAACAAAAGAAATTTCAATTTAAGAATGATTTACTCCTTAGCAAAAACTCGAAGTATTACTACATTAAAATACGCGCCACTTTTCAAGTAACATGTCAAAAAAAATATATCCAAAGAGAATCCCATGGACAATAAATATAATTCTCATCAATCAATTTAAATATGATAATATGGCCAGAATTAGTAAGTTGAGTAGAGTAATATGGCTAGACCGGTATAATGATCTGTAATTAATGTCAGTAAATGGCGGTTTCTAATACATACCAACTCCTGCAAACATTGATTTGTTATCTAAAAAAATGACGAAGTAAACATTTTTAGCTTAAAAATTAAGCCGACATCGAATCTTTTTATATGGTATTTTTACCAATTTTTAATGTTTTTAATTTTGAAAATTATGCTTCCTGTTCTGACGTGAAGCGTTTTTCGTTTCGGTAAGTAAGAGATCACTTGTTATAACCACATGCAACGAAAACACGTCGTCTCTGTGATGAGCATAGCTCAGTAACCGTGTGCCAGAGGTGATTCATTTATATATCATTGAAAAGAGTAAAGTAGCCATTACTTGCAACCTTTGACTCATGCAGCTAAATAGTGCCAGAGCCGAGTGACTTCTCAATTTGGGCTAAAATTGACGCTTACAAGACATTAATTTGCTCGTAGCTCGTCAGTACGTGTACGGATTAAGACGAAAGTGGTCGCGTTAGTTAGAATTCGTTGCCCTTTAAATACGTACAATAAATATAATTAATAATAGGTGCACACCAAAAATAATAGCGGATTAAATTTTAATTTTATAGAAAATTTCAGACAATTTCTACTATGGCGCCTCCCAGACATACAGTTATGTATCGAAAATAGCGAAAAGCAGAAGCTAAAAAGAGAAGAAAGGAGACTTTAGAACCCCGACCGTCGCTGGCCACCGCGGCTGGACGGTCTCGAAAACTGTTAAAACTCTCCAGACTGAGGAACCTGCAGGAGCTGCCCATCGATGCTGCTAGACCAAGTGGATTTAACAAGCGACACACGCACCAAAGACCACGCTCAGCGGCTCATGTCTAGATTTAACATTCGCCCGTGGCATGAACACCGTGTGCAGGGCCTACGTGTTCTACTTCTCATACCACTACCCGGTCTTTTATCTACTAAGCGTGCGAGACGCTGCCGACAGAGCACTGCCGCTAGTCACGGTAGCCATCGACCACTTGTCGCTACCAGAACCAACACGCACCCCTACGACCCTCGAATCACCGCCCAACTCGCTGCAGCACCGCCCCCCCCCCCGCCCCTCTGACTTAACAGCTTACATTGTAAGCAAGATTAATATAATAAATCGACTTAATATGTATACGTTCATTTCACCATTTAGCTGCAAAACCCTCTGTCATGCATATGATTAAGCCGCGCATAAATCTAATATGCAGTCAATGTCTCGTTTTCATTTCAGTTAATTACAATGTAAACGACTCGCTGATATAGACGTTTCACGTTAGCCCCTTCCATTTTTTCTTCGTTAAATGTAATCGTTTACCGGTAATTTAATTTAAAAATAAACTACAAATTAATAAGGGACACTAGTTTTGAAAATGTGGTCATATCATCAGTATGAGTGGATGAGATAACAAATTTCATTAGATGATAAAAGATACAAATGTTCTTTGCATATTTTTAATAAAATAATAATTCTATATCACAATATGAAATTTTTCTATTAAGATACATTAAAGAAAAGCTATGGGGAAAACAAAGAATCCAAAGGAATATTAGGTCCTGACTCGCTGTGTCATATGTGCCAAGTGCCAGCAAGTACAGCTCAGTATAGTAAAATAAAATAATAAAAAAATTCAAATAAGTGGCTACGCTACTGACAACTCATTCCTTGTTGAGTGGCCATTTTATCTACATGTTCCGAGTTTTATCATTTGATTTAAATATTTAAAACATCAAATGATAAAAATCGGAACATGGAGATAAAATGACATAAATAATTATTTTATACATATGAAAGGTGAGATCACCTTCAAAAACAAACTTATTAATTAAATTTAAAGTCTTTAATTTAAATTTTAAGTATTTAATTTAAACTACAAATTCACACCTAAAAATATGGCCATATTACCCTGAATTATTTCATAACTAGTATTTATGTTTTTATATAACCCTGATTTTCTTAAGTACTAAATAAACTTTAAAGTTTTACTTTGAAGTTTCAAAATATTTATATTTTTCCAAAAATAAATCGCTGCTAATAAGATAACAACAGCGAATACATTTTGCGAGTAGCATTTAATTCGTTTAAAATACTAATTTTGACGATTTGAAATCTTTAAACTTAAATAATTTTATTTAAATGAAAATGAATTTGTATGAAAAAAATTAATTTCATAACAAAATTAAAATATTTTATTAATCCAATTTGAATTTACTTATATTTGAATAAAGTACGTCTTTAAAGTCTATGTTGATAAATATTGCAACTGTTACCCAATTTACTCATCTTTATAATCACAGAACAGATACGGTACAGAATGGACACGACGCATACTAACTCATATAAAAAAGTCACACTTTTTCATATCTTCCTAAAAGCTGTCAAAGTTTTAGTATATGATCTGTGGTCAAAGTGACTCCCCTCTCTCCTCCCCTCACCCCTTCTGACCACAGACTTGTGTAATTATTATTAATACCCATAGATGGCGTAATCTGTTACTCTCTATTGCCCATAAATGGCGTTATCAAAGAAATATTAATTTTTATTTTTATGAATTTATTAAAAACATTATACAAAAGGCAGTTTTTATTTTTATAAATTTATTTATTAAACCATTACAACAAAAACATTTCAATTATAAGGAAAATGTCAAAATAACATTACTATACAATATTGAATATATTTGGCGTTAATTTTGTAGAAATTCATTATTCACAATTAAATGAAACTAAGTGATGTAGTCATAGAATAAAGAGTACTCCAGAAGGCGAGAACATGCACAAAAGTGTGTCCAAAAAACTATGCATAAAATGCGTAGTTTCAAAACACGGTCAGTCAGTCAGTCAGTGTCAGTGCAATTTAAGACACAGCTATGAAAGGTTATGGTGCTTTCTACGTGACAATATAGCTTAAAATGCCGGCTTGTGCTATTACCACCTGCACAAATATCACTGGACTGAAAAAGAAACAAATGGGGAAAAAGAAACAAAGAAATCACTGGACAAAAAATATCACTGGACTAAAAAAGAAACAAATGGACTGAAAAAGAAACAAATGGACTGAAAAAGAAACAAAGAAAAAAAAACAACATACTTTTCATACGTAAAAACGATTACTTAATTTCATTTTCAATTAATTATGCAATTTTAAAATATCGAAGTGGATTGTCATCAACAGAAGCGCGCCATTTTTATTGGTGTTATCACCTCTTAAAAAATTGTTTACCCAAATCAAAACATCTTAATTGCTCGATACTGAAAAATGTAAAATTTTATTTGTAAAAAAATTGGGATATGGCAAATATCGTTGGAGAATTGTACGATTGAATTCAGGTTATCGTATTCAATTTTAGAATATTTTAAGTATTGCGTATATAATCACTATATGTAGGATTACGACGATTCATTCATTTCCGCCGTCTTCTTTAATTTCTTGAAAAATGCGAACCGATATTGTTTAAAATATGAAGAAATTGTATCAAGACATTGAATGTTAATTAATATAAATAATTATTTCGTCCTATTTTGAATTTCTTTAGCATGAGATCGAATATTTTCAAACTTTTATTATGGGCTTTTTCACATTTCTTTTTACTTTAATACACTAAGATAATTGTTTTCTTTTTGTATTAAAAGTGTTAAGTGATGAATAAAATGGTAAAATGTGTCAAAATTTTTAAATAATTTTAATCTAAATACTTTGGCCATTGATTGTGGTCAGAATAAACATTTTAGAAATTTAACATGGTGACCTTAATAATACTTCATATAAGCCAAGCCATTACCGTATAAATTGATACAAATCTGAATCCTACTGCTGTAAGCAAATATATTTATATGCGTCGATTTCCTGAAGTCCGTGGGTAAATTTATTCTGTTGGTAACAACGTGCGCGTTGGGGGAGGGCGCTAGTCGGCGGAGCGCGGTGCCCCCTCCACCGATTTTTAGATTCACCGCGGCCACGAAGTGATTTGTGCGTATGCGCCTTCTGGATTACTCTATATTCTAAGGATGTATTATTTCTACTTTCTTTAAGTTCTTTACCACGACAGGTGGGCTATTAGCAAAGATATATCTATGCTAATAGCTGAAGATGTAATCTGAAGATGTTGTAATACAACGAAACCTAGGTCGTGGTAAAGAAGTTAAAGAAAGTAGAAATAATAATACATCACGTAGTTTCATTTAATTGGGATTACTATACAATATAAGTTATTAAAATACCATTACTATATAAAAACACAATTCAAAAAAACTGAAATAAATTTGAAAATGCAGTTGTGAATAGCATCGGGGTTTGCTAGTAGCTCTCTGGCATCATTAGGTGGTAACTGCATATACGTGTGTGCAGGGTTGGGCCGTATTTGAATTACTTGTAATTGAAATACAATTACTTGCCTAAAGAGTAATTTGTTATTGGTATTTCAAATACCTAATGCCGAGGTATTTTGTAATTAGTATTTCAAATACTTATGACTTCAAAATACATTTTAACATAAATACATTTACTGATCCTTTAAATGTTATGAAAAGTAAGCTGACTGATGTATGATTCCTCGTTTGAATTTGAAAGGAAACGGTCTTGATCTGATGGAAAATTTCTCTTTTATAATTTTTGAGAAAAGTCTTGTATCGTGAATTGAGTGTGTTTTCTCTGCAAGTTGGCTTGAATTACAATCCATCGTTTTGTACTACAACAAAGAATAACAAAGTATAAGCAAACTCATAACTTTGGAAAAAATAAACAAAAGAAGAACGCATTCAATACTTCTGTAAAAGAAAATCTGGACAACTAGAATCAATTAACTTGTTAAGAAAGTTGATTAAACGATAAGAAAATTTCAATTCGATAATAAATTATAATCTACTGAGAAAGAATCAATCATCGCGAACTGTCAAAGGAAGTGTGTTGATTACTGAAGATTTGATTATATTTAATAAATATTCTGTTCGTTTCATTGCTTTAAAGGCTAGCATAGTTTTATTGTACTTTTTGTATAAATTGTGCAAAATCGATCTTCTGTTCTGGTAAGTTTTTCTTTTATATTATATTTGTGTCGATCCGTGGGTCGTGTATTTTCTGGGTCAAATGGATCCTATCATTCCCCCTAAGCTCCCGGATCCGCCCCGCCTTGTCTCATAATGATCATTTTATTGAACCTCCATCCCCGGCTAGTTTCGTTACAATCATAGATTACGAAACTGATTTGAAACGTAAACCTCGAAAATAAAAAAAAATTAGTCAAAGTTGTTAAAACCTAACTCCGATTCTTCTTGCACTGAAGCTGAGGATTCTGCGCCCAGGAAGACTACTTGGTAACAGGTAATTCTTTCCCTCCTCATTCCCTACCTTCCCCATCACCATCCATCTCCTTATCATATGATAGGCCGCTTGTATGTTGCTAGCCACATTTCATTGTTTACGTCCAAAGAAAAGAACCCCAACTGAATTTCGATTTGTCGCTTCGTGCGATCAAATTCGGCTCTGCCCTAAAACAATTTCATATTGTTGGTAAAATTCGGAATGGGGTAAAACAAATTGAACGAAACAGGATTTCCGTGGAGTTCTCTTCTGCAGATTCTGTTAATTGATTTGTAAATCGGTCTGCTTTTATATCACAATATAAACTATTCATCCCATCATTTAATGTTTCTCGAATGGGCATTGTTCGCAATGTTCCAATCGACTGGTCGGATGAAGAGGTTTTACTTTCAATTGAAGTTCCTGAGGGTTGTGGAAAGGTTATAAAAGTTCGCCGCCTTAATTTAAAAAAAAATTATTGATGGCCGTCCACTTTCCTTCAGAAACGATGGTCATCACTTTTTAAGGTTAAGTCAGACCCCAACGTATTTTTATAGCATACTCATCGCTACCCGTGTCCAAATACGAATATCACCCGATTCAGTGGTTTAAATGCTGTAGGTTTGGTCATATAGCCGAGATATGCCCTTCTTCCGAACGTTGCTTCCAATCTGGTGAAGGCCATCTAGGAAAGAACTGACATCTGACTGTTGACAAAGCGAAATGCATCTCTTGTAGTGGAAACCATGATGATACGGACAAAAATTGTCCTAAATTCGAAAGACAAAAAAAATTTAAAATCTCTGAAAAAGATATTTCTTATGCCGAAGCTACTAAAATAGTTCCTTATATAAGAAGATCGTATGCCTGAGTTACTGCTAATTCGTCAACTCGTTTTGCTGAACTATTCTTTTCATTAACTCCTTCTTGTCCAACTAATTCATCTTACAAAAAAACTATACACTCCAAACCTCGTTCCCGTCTTTCGTCACCTTCCTCTCAGAGTTATGACTGCATGGCCCTAGAACAGATTTAGTTAGACTTCAGATTCCCACAAACAGAAAATGGCTGTGGGCTTAAACCTCAATCACCAGTTAATAATCTTTCTACTCCATCCATCATTCAATTTCTTTTGACCACGTTAGTCAATATTTAATTATTTATAACATTTATTAACATCTTCCAACCAAATTCCTTCCAATGTTGCCTCTTCGTTACTTGCATCTCTAAATTTCTTCTTTCGAGGGTCTTGCAGTGGAATAGCAGTAACGCTATTTCTTATAAGGCAGGTGTTTGCCACCTTCCCACTCCCCCACCGTCACAGGTACTCTCTATCCGTAGGATAGAGAGTACCTGTCCATCTCGGAAACATAGCTGAAACCTGGATACCACTTTAGGATTCGAGGCTATACCTGCCTTCGTGATGACAGAATGGATGATCGGGGTGGGTCCGTCCTGCTTCTTGACAAGTCACTTCCTTTCTCCCAGGTGCACCTTGACTCTCGCTCTTCTCAATTCAACATTGTTGCCGCGAGGATCAAGGATATCACCATCATCTTTTTATACATTCCCCATCCTTCCCGTCCTATTGCTTTTGAGCTACGGGACATTTTATCCTCCATCCCTGGTTCGTTTATGCTCGTGGGAGACTTCAACGCTCACCACCCGTCATGGGACTCTATTCACAGTAGTCGCTTAGGAGACGCCTTAGTGGAGCTTCAAGACGACTTAAATCTGTGCTTACTTAATGATGGTTCCTCTACAAGAGTTCCGGTCCCATCTCAATATCCTCGCACAGTCGATATTTTCTTCTGTTTCTTGCATCACTTGTCATTTGAAACATTCTACCCGAATTTTTCGGAAGTGACCACTATCCTATAATCATCTCTTTCCCCCTTTTAAATTGATATCCATAAAAAGCCTCCCACTTCAAAAATACAATCTACATAGGGCAGATTGGGAAGGCTTTCGGTCATACCATAGATCGAAGATAAACTCCCCCCCCCCCCAGTGGATCTAGATACGATTGAATCCTGCTACGACCTCTTCGTTAAATATATTGATCTGGCTGCTAGTAACTACATCCCATTGAAGAATATTTCTCAGCGCTATGGGCCTTCTCCTCCTTAGTGGGACGAAGAATGCTCAGTAAATATTAAAACTCGTAAAGGGGCTGAAAAGAGTTAAAAATCTAATATGTCTCTGGTGATCTACAAGGAACGACCAAGTAGGTCGGCCGGAACCGGTTAGCTCAACGAGAGGGGGGCGATCGCTCCCTATGACAAGTGGGCACCTAACATCGAGGGCGAATGCACGGCAGTTTCTTCGCGTACCGCTATATTCTAATCGTTGTTAAATTAAAAAAATGCAGTTTGATTTTTAAAACGAACACATAGACCACCATTCATTTTCAATTTTGTTGAAAAGTGAATCTAATAAATAAAAAAACATTTAATTTTAAACATCAATGATTTTTAAACATCAACGAATTGACTATTTGTGTGCGGCGAATGTTTAGGAAACGTGATAGTGAATAACGTGTTAAATAATATGTTAGATAATTTTGCCGATGCGCTCTATGGAGCGCCGAACGACGACGCAGCTACAGCGGCGAGCGAATCATTATTCCGAGTCATTGTTCGAATACCCCATTTGGGTCAGAAAAGCCCGCAATATGGTTTGCTCAAATTGAAGGTCAGTTCATTTTATCTAATATTACCAGTGATACTACAAAATTCTACTATGTTATTTCTCAACTTGACCATCAATATGCTGCGGAGGTCGAGAATATTATATGGGTCCACCAGAAACCGGGAAATATGATAAAATAAAAACAGAGTTAATAAAGCGCCTGTCTGCTTTAAAACAATTACTTTTACATGAAGAAGCTTACCATACAACACCCAGTTCCTTAATGCTTCAAAACAGAAGCGACATTGGAAGAGGTAGCAGACTTAACTGACAAAATTCATGAAATAGCCCCCATCGTGCTGCAGGTTGTCAGCACGTCAGCCGGTAACATCGACTCATTGGAAGAGAAGGCTAAACATGTGACAGCCTTAACACAGCAAGTTGAAGTCCTCAGTACACAGGTGCATCAAAATTCCTGTTATCGCTCTCCCCCGCGATACCGTTCCAGGAGAGAGCGTTCCGTTTCCAGATCCGATAGCAAACGACTCTGCAGGAACGTCGAGCGATGAAGTGCATCAGCTCAAGCAAGTTTAAATCGGGAAACTTCAACAACAGGCCAGCCTCTTTGTCATCGACCGATAAAGAAGACCGCTTAAGACAAAGATACAGTTTTTGATGGATACCGGCTAGGACCTGTGCGTTTTTCCTAAGTCGGCAGTCAAAGAAAAATGAAGACGTACTACACCTTGTTTGCCAGCGGTTCTAAGATTTCCATGTACGGTGCTATACGCCTTCGGTTGGACTTTGGAGTTCGTCGCGCATACACTTGGAGATAGTCGGGGATGTTACAATGGCTATAATCGGCGTAGAAGAAACAAAAATATATTTATTATTATACAAAGACCTAAATCTTCGATACAAAGACAAATTTATTTCGCTGATCTTAAGCAACAACAAGACATAGTTGCTGTTTATTCATGTTTGAATACGGTCCATACAATTATATTCTTTATATAGACAGTGTGAAGATGGTAAAACTCACGTCATGAATAACTTTCTTTCTACATTTATATACGAGGCAGTTGAAATAATATTTTTGTATTATTTTGGGATAATAGAACCTAACGTAGTACCGTAATATTTAAAATTATCCAGACATCCCGTAGGGCGTTATTACATACATGATTGTGTGACGTAATAAGGCGTTTCGTTCAATATTAATGTTATATAGTGTTACATGACAAATATTATCATTCTTTTGGTGTAAATGTTTCGTTAGGATAGAATACTTCTGCTGTTGGCACAAATGTCAAAGTTTATTACCGGTATATAAATAGCACTACTTATCTGATGGAATCTGAGATTGATATTTTGACGCAGTTATTTGTTGGCACCTTTATTCAAGACGCATATGCTACGGGTTCCGAAACAAATTCCATTAGTCAAATATAAATTTTATCTTAATTTATCTCTCGGGGCGTCTATTCGTACGAACTGGTGTTTAGCGCCTAAGTAAGAAATTATAGATGTGCAGGACATGTTAATATGATGAGGCCTGATATGTTGTCTAATTTTAATAATGTAAATTCGAAGCGTATTTTGATTATACTCATTATAGAGCCATATTCCGATCACATGTGTTAAATGATCTTGTTACTATTAATATATCTATAAAATTGCATTATTAACATATAAAATTAATATAATTGATTGTTAAAAATCATTTTATACTTTCATAAATAATATAACCTCAACGATATACTATACAATGGCTTACTATAAATTCTAGTAAAATGATTCGCAAAGCGATATGTGTTTTTATTACGAATACGTAATTATATATGTCTGTGTACAGCAGACAGAAAAAAATTAAAGAAAAAGACAGAGAAATCAACTACATATATACTGACTTTTTCTATATCAGTTATCTTTTATAGATTTAAAATTACAATGAAACCATCAAGTTAAGAGCAATTTATAGAATATAGCCACAAAAAATTTCTTTGGGAAAGTTTTCAATTGAAATATAGTATATGCCTTAACTTCCAGTCAATGGTGAGTTGTTATGAAATGGAATATAGTTAATATTCCATATCTATTTCGAAATAAAAATTTACAGGAGAATATGCATAAAATTCTATTCCGTCACTTAACTTTCATTTTCATTATTACTTATTTTGTCTAAGCTTTATCCCATATTTTTTAACAGGGTCCACTATCTACCGCAAGGGATTTGGCTTTTTACACGTTACGACTATCATCTGACGTTCCCAACCATAGGCCATCTCTTCTTGGTACAGATATCATATAATGACAGTTATCTAATGACAGCACCGGAACCAACGGCTTAAGTTGTCTTCTGAAGCGCAAAGGATTTCATTAGGATGTGTGATATTTGGTTACCGTTCCACTCATTGATGTACAAGTATTGTATAACTTCATTGATTGAGTGAAATCGACGAGTACAAATCCGTTGTCAGCTTCACATTTTTACTATATTCGCAATTACTATCACATACTCTAGGTTATAGCATTACTCAAGCATCATTTATAAGTTTTTTTAATTCAGTTTCATAAATTTTTATGCGTTATTAACTTTTCTAAGATGAAATATAAACATACTATTTCATATATTTAAAATCAGATTTTGGCAATAAGTTCTTGGCACTTGTGATTATATTTATTTTGACTTTGTAAATATTAGTAAAATAATTATTTTTATTGACGTAGTATCTCTGAAATATTTTTGTAAAAAAGATTTGTTAAAATGTTCCAGGATATTCTCAATTTTAACTTAAGCAAATTAAAATTTAAGAATAATTCTTGGCAAACATTGGCGTTCTTTTCTCAAAAATTGAGCTCATCTCAACGTAAATACAGTTCCTACGAAAGAGAACTACTCTCAATTTACGAGGCTATTCAATTCTTCCGATATATGATAGAAGCGAGACATTTTATAGTTTATACAGATCATAAGCCGATTACTTACGCGTTCCAGATATGCAGGGATAAATGTTCTCCACGACTATATAGATATTTGGACTTTAACTCACGGTTCATCATGGATATTAAACATATATCAGTCAAAGGTAACTGAGTAGCCGACACATTGGCCAGAGTTGAAGAAATCATTGCTACAATTGACTTCCAAATATTATCTCAGTCACAGGACGTCGATCCAGAATTGCAAATTTTATTAAAAGAGGGCTGCTCACTCCAGCTAAAACAAATTCAGATTCCTAGTACCACGTTAAACTTATATTGCGACATAAGTAATTTCCGGACCAGGCCGTTTATCACGCAACCCCTACACAGTCAAACATTGGAATCTCTTCATTCTCTTAGTCATCCTGGTGCCACTACTTTGGTGGTTTCGACAGAAAATTGAAAGCTTCCATCGTCTGCCATGCTGACCAGAACTGGACTGAGACATTACCAATGGTTTTACTAGGTATACCCAGTGCGTGGAAGGAAGAGTTGCAGTCATCTTCGACAGAAATAGTATACGGTGAGCCATTGCGACTTTTGACGACGTACCAGAATACAGCGTTTATGTTTCACGTACATCCGTACAATTGCCGTCGACTTACAGCATCGTTCCGCTTCACGGCATGGCTCAAAATCCATCTTCATCTTTAAAGAATTAGAGACATTCAACTTTGTTGTCCTTCGAGAAGGCGCCGTACGCGCACCACTTTAACCAGCTTACACCAGCCCTTACAAGGTACAAAAAGGAGCCCGAAAGTATACGAACTGTACGTCAAAGGAAAGCAAATAACCATCTCCATAGGTCGGTTGAAACCTGTTTACCTACTAGCAGAGGATACGCAATTTTAAAACGATAAACGTACTAATGACGCCGTGCCAGAGCTGTACAGAATACGTTCAGGGCGTACCGTTCTTTTCTGGATTATTTTCACGCTCGTCCGTAGTGAAGGCCTCTATGGGGATGTACTCTGGTGTTCTACAAGGAACGGCCAGGTCAACCGGCCGAAACCGGTTAGCTCGACGAGAGACGGGCGATTGCATCCTACGACCAGTGGGCACCTAACATCGAAGGCGAATGCACGGCCATTGCTTCGCGTTACCGCTATATTCTAATCGTTGTTAAATTTAAAAAATAGGGTTTGATTTTAAATATGAACACATAGACCGCCACATGTCCATTGATAACTTTCTTTTATTCCGTAAGACTCAAGTTCAAAAAAAAAAGTGAGCCGTCACGGGACGCCTGGCAGATGTGAAACATCGTGTTCGCACAAGTAATATATATAAAAGACAAGATTATTACAGGAACTAAATATAGCATAAGAAAAAAATAAAGTATTACGAATTTCTTACAGAAAATGGTGACTTGTAAACAACAGCGTCGAACTGAGTGGGAGGGGGTCGACA
This sequence comes from Druceiella hillmani, assembly GCA_039881145.1. Classification (NCBI taxonomy): domain Eukaryota; kingdom Metazoa; phylum Arthropoda; class Insecta; order Lepidoptera; family Hepialidae; genus Druceiella; species Druceiella hillmani. Next base: position 41,007,660 of record JAYKKI010000017.1, on the reverse strand, counting down.
TTCCGTACCGTACACCCTACTACATATAGACTATATATATACCTTAGTATAGCGTGACAACCCGTCGCCACGGCAAGCGTCGCCACGCTAACGATCCGGTTTATACCTTTGCCTATAGATGTTTCACATAAAAAACGCGTCCTTCTTAAAAAATAGGGAGGGTTGGAAGAAATTCTGTCTCTCTCTCTCTCCTTCCACTTCTCCTTCTGTCGATTGGACAAACATAAAATTTTTTCGATCTTTTTTTAGCCTGATTCACCCAATCCAATTTTCGGGAATTAGGTGGATCAGTTTTTAAATAAACTTGCCCCCCCCCCCTTCCGTCCCTAACCTGGATGAGCTCCCTGTCACATATAATCCTGCAAAGTCTGATTACTGGTTAGAAAGAGACTTTTCCATTAATGAACTGGAATTATCCTTACGTCACCTTCAAGACTCGACGGTATGTTATACTCAATGGTGAAAAATTATCCACCTGTTTTTCACATATTCCTTCTTTTTCTTATTAACAATATATTTAATTCAGGATATATCCCGAAATCTTGGAAATCCCAAATTATTATCCCCATTTTTTAACCTCATAAATATCCCAAGGTTTTAGCTAAAATCACTGAACATCTGATTAAAAGTTTATTGGAATGGTTTACTGAACACCATTCCATTATCCCACATCATCAATTTGACTTCAGAAAAGCTAAAAGCGCGATGGATAACCTCAGCATCCTGACCACTGATATGCGGCTCTCCTTCTTCCGATAAGAAATCCTCGTAGCTTCTTTCTTGACTTTTCTGCAGCTTATGATAATGTAAATCTCTCTATCCTCAGACAAATATTGTGAGAACTTAGTTTTCCATCAAAGATTTCTAATTTCCTCCTAAATCTCCTCTTAAGCAGATTAATCGTCGTTCGAGCTCCTGGGATCCCACCCTTAACAAGATCGATCTGGCGTGGCCTTCCCTAGGGCTCAGTTCTAAGTCCTATCTTCTTCAACATATATTCACACAAAATTCATTCTTCTGTTAATCCATTTTGCCGTATACTACAGTACGCTGATAATTTACTTTTACATACCTCTGAAAAGTCAATTGCGGTTGCAATTGACTCTTTTTTTGACTTTTTAAATTCTGCCCTCGTTAACTTAAGCCAATGGGTAAACTCTCACGATATGGATCTTTCGCCATCCAAGAGGTCTGTAATGCTCTTTACTAGAAAAGGAATAATTTCACCTGTTTCCATCTCCTACAACTTTTCACCCTATCCTCTCCAGTACTAAATTCCTTGGTATGTTCCTAGACTAGAAATTAACCTGGAACACTCATATTGAGCATGTAATTACCTAATGCCAGGCTAACATGAATATTCTACGTGCTGTTACGTTGAGTATGATGGGCCTCTCACCCAACCACTTTAAAACTTATGTATAATTCTTTCATTCACAGTCATCTGGATTATTGCTCTTATCTCCTTGATCCTATTTCTAAATATAATGTCACCGAATTGACTCGTATACAGTCTCGAGCTCTGAGAATCATGACGGGTGCGACGAAATTCAGCCCCATTAATGCCCTACAAGAAGAATGTGTTGTTCGTCCTCCATCTCTCCGTCGTCAACATCCAGCTGATCGATTTCTCTTGAAAGCAGCTAGGTTCTCCTCCCATCCCATATTCCCAAAACAAACCATTCATTCCAGATTTGTTAATAATGATTCTTTTTGGCATTCTAAGCCTCGTCCTCTCCTCACGGTCAACTTCCAAAAAATCAAGTACCTCTCAAACGCAATTTATCAAAATTCCTCTCCCCTCCTGTATAGTTTTCCATTTGACTCGTTAATTCACAGGCCAAATATAATTTTTTGTTTCGGAGTAAGATTATTGTTTTCTCATTAAGTCATAAAACACCCTAACCTGAAATAAAAAATGAAACTACGTGATGTAGTATTGTTTCTACTTTCTTTAAGTTCTTTACCAAGATCTAGGTTTCGTTCTATTACAACATCTTCAGGTGGGTATTAGCAAAGATCATCCGCTATTAGCAAAAATCTTTGCTTATAGCCCACCTGAAAATGTTGTAATACAACGAAACCTAGGTAAAGAACGTAAAGAAAGTAATAAAGAAATAATGCTACATCACGTAGTTTCATTTAATTGTCAATAATGAATTTCTACAAAATGAATGCCAAGTATATTCAATATTTGAAATAAAAAAACTACATACATGAGAATGCGACCTAGTTTAGTTATTTAATTGCATTGTTCATGAAACGCTTTTATTATTTTCAGAGAACACACTCTGATATTCGCAGTTAATTTGAAAATAGTAAAATAAATCAACATGTTCCTGGTAAAAAAAATGTCATTAAGAATGAAGAAAAAATTAAACAAAGTATACTTGACTTTAAGATGCAAAATGATAATGAAACTCAGAAAAATCTAGATATAAACATAATTACATCACACAAAGTATGAAACCATTAAGTATTGTTGAGGATGATTGTCAACAACATTAGGAGAGAAAAACTGTGAAATTAGGAGAGAAAAAATGATGATTGTCAACAACATTAGAACAACATTTCGGAGAAAAATAGAAATATCCCAAAAAGAAACAATGGAAAAACTTATAACAATATTGAGTAATGTGGAATATGTCTCAACCACTGCAGACATATAGTCCACTAAAACAAGGAGTTTTTTTGGAGTAACTGCACACTGCACACTTGCTAAATACTTAAACTTTAAGTTCAAAGAATGTATTATTTATTAATGATTAAAAGGGACTTTGATTTAATTTATGTATATTGCACATTACAATAAATTTTCAGAGAATTTGGAACAGTAACTAAACTTTACTTTTGTTTCAGATTGATACAACATCGCTGGAATTTATAAGTTGTGTATTATTTTTATCCGCTTTAAAGGACCACATACATATGACAAGATAACTGAAATGCGTTTTGAAATCCAGACCTCTGTCAAATTCAAACATGAGCAAGTGGTATCAACTACAACTGACAATGGTTAAAATTTTATGAGGGTTTTCCGAGAATTTGGCTTTACAGATTATGTGCCTAATTTTTCTGAAGATGTTGAAGGTAAAAAAAAAATATGTATATATATATATATTTATATATATATACATCACATAATATTATAAGTTATAATTTTACAATGTATTTTTTTTATAAATAATGTTGATAATTTGTAAAACATACCATGTTTCTAAGTGTTTTTAATGTAACTGAATTTACACCACGTTTCTTTTTATCACATTTAATTATGTTTTATTATGAAAAATTAAATGGTTCATGGTGAGGGATGTACTATGTGATTATTTTTAGTACTTTGATATTTATATTTATATCAAAATAATAGTAATGTTGAAGTTAATTTGACTTTTACCAACTGTTGTGTTTTAAATAATAAATAAATATTTTTTTAATGCTGTTGCTGCTGCATATGAATCAACATCTGCCTCGGAATTTTTTTTAATATGAGCTATTATTACCGGTAAACATTGCAGAAGATGAAACTATAGAGTCACATTTGCCAAGGCACCTCAGATGTGCCTGCCACACTTTAAGTCTTTTGGCAACTACAGATATGAATAATTTCATATCAGATTCCCGTGTTGCTCCGTCAGCAGTGCTGGTAAAGAAGAGGTTGATTTTATTGTTTTTGTCAACAGTGATAGTGACCAACCACACACATCAAAAATTGAGTTAGAGTTAATCAGTTGCATAAACGAGAAAAGCAAAGAGCTTACCATATTTAATCACTCTCCAAATATCAAAAGAGTGTTCATACAACTTAACACAAGTTTGTGCTCATCAGGACCTGTGGAAAGATTGTTTTCTTTAACAGGTTTCATTCGTTCCCCAGCAAGAGGTTGTATGTCTGACAGTACATTTAAAAATGTAATCTTTATGAAGGGAAATTCTTCTTTCGTGGATTAATAAACGATTCCCCACGTTTATAAATTCACGAAAGAAGGATTTTCCTTCACGAACACATTGTTCAGATTTCTGATTAAAATAATACGAGTGATATAATTCAATTAAATTGTTTTATTTAATTAGACCAGATAGTTCTATTCGCTTTCAACCGTGCAAGTGAAAGTTAAGATACTTACCTTATCGATGACTAAGTATTTTGTAATTTGTATTTTGTATTTGACATTTAAAATGCACGACATGAAAATATTTTGTAGTTTAAATACAATCGAGAAAGTATTCTGTAATTTGTATTTTAACTAAAGCATAGCATGTATATTATATATAAATAATAAAATTTTAGAAATATCGTAATCTATTAATGGAAGAGACATATTTTCAAACTTTTGTTAAAATCCCATACTTAGTCAATAATCCATGATTATGTGATTTCTTGAAAAATAAAAGCCACTATTATTCCTAGGACGACCTGACACAACAAAAAGACTAATTTGTTTATAATCATTTTATAAAATTTACATGATATTTAAAAAAACCACCATCACTTAAAATATTTGCAAATTAATCACATGTTACTAACAATTTTTTCATCGATCTTTAAATTTCACTTGAATTATTATTTTCTGGAGAGGCCGTGCCGACATTGCTCCTACGCCAATGGATACAAAATAAAAACTCTGCATCTAAATTGATTATTATTTCGATAGTTTCAAGTACAATAGAATATTTTTGTACTGTAAATTTCATAATACAAAGCCTATATCTTTGTAAGTTTACTGAAAATTATCCAAAATTTGAAATTCATTTGACAAGATACCATCGGAGTGAATCGAACACGGCTTCAGTGCGGAAGACAACAAGAAGTGATGACAGTGGGCCACTACATAAGAGACGACCGACTCTAACAGAGATTATCACAGAGAAATGATGATAATAGCGTAAAAGAAATAACTCGTACCGTTGCTGAACAAATTTGCGTCGATATGGAGCCATTTGACTTAGTCAAATGGCATCACGCTTACGCAATAGTATCACGTTTCCACATTACGGAAAAAGTTATACCAGAAATATTTGAGCGAATGGGAACTAAAGTACTAGAACTATTAAAAGAGTTGTTGCATATTGTGATAAACCCCGGCATATGGACAAGTGACTATTTTTCGCAATCGAATGAGTTTATTAGCATAACAGCTCATGAGATAGACGCTAACTTTGAGTACGAGCTTTATTGCCTCGAAGTTATGCCATTCGGATCTTTAGCACTCGGGATCCGACATAGCATGTAATATAAAGAAGGCTTTTCAGTATTGGGATATACAGAATAGAGTTGGACCCATAGTTACCAACCCATAGTTGACAACGCTGCAGATATGGGTGTCGCTATCAGAGAGATTCAACAAACATACAATTTAGTGCCCATCAAATGTTTGGCTCGTTCACTACAATTGGTAATTGAAGCTAGCTTTTTTAAACAGGATCAGGTGAATGTCATGATTACTAAAGCACGGTCTATCATTGGTCATTTTAATCATTCTACGAGGAGCAGCAATATTTTAAAGGAAATGTAAGGCGCTCATAACGTTCCGAATCATATACCTATACAAGACGTATTACTGGAGCCACGAGTTGCAATGCAAGCTTGTTTGCCTAGTATAGAGTGCAACGTAGAACCCACAACGGAAGAATGGATAATGATATACGAGGTGGTGAACATTATATGTTATTTTGAAAAGGTTACAAAATCAATAAGCAAAGCCACAGCTGTATTATCTGACGCTATTCCTTTAATTAAGTCTTCGAAAGGGCTTCAGAACATCAAACACACATACGGCCTTTTGCAAGAGGGAATATATCGAAACTTATGGCGACTGATATGATATTGGCTCTTAATGAAAGATTTGATTACTTATAGAATGAAGAATCGTATTACTTAGCCACCGTAATAGATCCGCATTATAAAATTTATCTACTATTAGTATGGCAAAAAGACGGCTTGGACAGTTACTGAGCTCACAATCGACAATGAAACAACCAGGTACAAGTTTTCGCAAAGAAGCATAAAGATATTTAAGATCCCCCAATATATTCAAATTTGAAAAAAATGGCTCAAAATATTTCAGTTTCGGAATTAGTTCTGTCGCATCTGAAAGGCTATTCTCAACGGCAGGTCTCGTCCAAACAGATTTACGAAATTGTCTTTCACCTTGTAATTTAAGGATGTTGTGTTTTCTGAATAAAAATCTTATATACTTGAATTTTATTTTTAATTTTTAATCTGAACATTATTATTAAATTGATATTTAGTTTAATTACTATTTTCAAAAAATAACTAATATTTTGCTTTTTACACCTTTTGAAGCCTGCAGTGTCCGCATAGGTATCGGTATCGCATCGGCAAAAGTGCGTATTGATGCATCCCTAATAATTTGTAACATTAATAGTTTTATTACAAATTTTAAAGTACCTATACATGAGAACTCTCTTTCATCCCTGTGGATGTGAGCTGATTGAATGTGGCCCTTCATTAATAAAGCAGCGTTGGAAAGAATATGGAAAATTAAAATTGCATTTCAAACGACAGACATTAAGATCTAAAAAGAGTATTTTTAAAAAGGGCTGAAATGAAAAACAAATATTGTAATTTTTATTTTCTTTCCCGACGATTTACTTTCTTTAAAGTCTATTTTAATTTCTTAGGGACCAGTCAATCTTTATTTTGATACAATATTTAGTAAAGAAATTTAAATATACTTCCCTACGATATTGTGCATTGGCTAATAAGTTTTTAATCCCGAGTTGCTGTCAACAATTTTTATTCAAAAATTTATATATTACACAAAATTTAATTTAAAATTCCGGTGACTTTGATTTAAAAAATTATGCGAAGTCGTTGTGGAGATCTTATTTAACGTCGAATTTTTTTTCATATAAATGGTTACTTATAGCCCTGAGTAAATCAGAGGGCGCAATGGCGAATATGGTAGATCAGTGAGTAGAACCCAGCCGATCTCCTTTAATTTATCACGAGTACGTTTTGCAACATGTGGTCTAGCATTATCATGTAGAAAATAAACTCGATCCTGTTGACTACTCAATTTGTTAGCTAATCGGTCCAATTGTTCACAGTAAAATTTACATTAATTGTAGATCCCTCTGGAAGCAACTCCCAATGAATAGTGCCCTTGACATTCCACCAGCAGCTGAGCATCACCTTTTTGACACTTATTTCTGGTTTGGATGCTGAAACTCCTGTTTCTCCGACACCCAGCCATTGACGTTTGCCTCTATGATTAACGTATGTAACCCACTTCTCATCGCCAGTTACTAACTGATTCAGAAAGTCAAAGTTACGTTTCAATATCAATAACTGTTGACAATTATCAACTCTGCACTAAAGGTGATATAATGACAATCGTGGGATATCCACACACCGTATTTTGATACTTTTCCCAATTCGTGCAAATGTGTTTCTTTGGTGCCATGACTGCATTGTAGCTCATCTGCCAATTGACGAATCGTCCGTCGAGAATCCTCCTCAATTAGGCGTCGTAATCGTTGAACGTCCAATTCAACAGGATGTCCGGTACGAGGTTCGTCCTCAAGATCGTAGTCCTCATTCCTGAACGTTCTAAACCAAAGCTTTGCCGTCGCGTTAGACACCGTGGACTCGCCCATCGCATGACATATATTATTTGTGGCAGTCTTTGCATCGTGTCTCGGACGAAATTAGTAAAATATTTCGTATTTGATATAGATTATATAAATAAATATATTCGTATTTGATATAGATTTAAATCCATTATCTTTTATGTAATTCACTTAAAGCTTCGAAGCTGACTGTTGTCAACTGACTGCACTTAGAACTATTTATACAGTAAAACCATCTAGAAGTTTCGAGGATCTTTCTAAAAAAGTCCCGAAGTTGTGACTAACAACTTACTAGCCAACCTAATAAATGCAATTGAGAATTATCTTACTTAAATAAATAATCAACTTCTTGTCAATTAACCAATCAATCTTTGAGGATTGTTGTAAATTTATTAATATATAGAATGTTATTTTTAAAATCCTTATATTTGAAAATATAATCCGTTATATAAATTGTTTATGGATAATCCTTAGCTCATTTTTTGCTTTCCAATTTCTCCTAGAAACTTTTAATTGCAGATTAATATAAATACTTTTTATAGTTTCCTATTCACCACATAAGAGCTATTGCTAAAATATTCACCACATAAGAGCTATTGCTAAATTTTTATAATTTCATTCAGACGAATAAAATTTTACTTTGTCAGTACCTAAAAGTGCATGGTATAAATAAATTATTGTTGATGTGAGCGCTGTGAATCTCAATTAATAATAAAAATAACTCCGGTAAAATAATTCAGTAAAATGGTCTAAGTAAAAATGCATAAAATGGTTTTCCAATTTCAGAACAGTTTCCCAAATGCTTTCTAAATTTGTCGTTGAAAGAAAATATACAATATCTAAGATATTTGTCTTTATAATTATTGCTCTGAGAAACGCAGCACTAGATGTTCCTTATTTGCTTATTTAAAGTCATTAGTAAAAAAAGTAACACGGGATTTACATACAACTTTAGACAAAAACATTCAGATGTCCAAAACAATAGTAAACTTTCTATTATCTGTCATACGTCTGTTACGCGACACGCCTTTTTTAATTAATACGCATATGTAACATCATTAGTAATACTGAGATCGTGGTGATGTATGGAGTTGCATAGAAAATCTTTATTACAGATTTTAATTTGTATTCATATTTTCTAAAACCTTTATCTGTACCGGGCTCGGCAAGTTGGATTTAATCTCAGAAATACTTGATCAGACTTGCGGTGCATCATTTTTACTGTTGGTTTTTCCATTGCTGGTGCATCATTTTTAATGTGTGGTTAAAGTGACAGAAATCTACTGTAGAATTGTTTTAAAATGCCACTTTTTGTTGAAAATACTTCATCAGCTATAATTACAATACTTCATCGAGTTCAACTTGTTCACCGACCCAAGAATATCGGATGGTGATTTATTTGTTATGTACTTTTAACTTTCTTCTCCATATGGATACTATTTTATTTTTTTGAGCTTCTCACCTGTGAGTGTTTTTTCCTTCTAACGGTGTGTTCACGTATTTTTCGCGTATTCACCTTCCGTTCTACGGCGATGTTTTTTTTTATCTTTTTTCAGTGCTACTTGCGTCATTCACGTAATAATTCGGCTGTACATATTTTTAATGCCCTTACCTTTCAAGTGGTTTTAAAAACATTAAGAAATCTATAGTTAGGATAATAAATTAAATCAACGCAATATCGACTACTGAAATGTGAAAAAGCCCGTTATATTTACTACTTATCCTTTATTTTTAATTTTCTTTATTGCTTGGCATGTTTTATATTAATATTCGCTTCTCTATTCGCTTTACATATTAATTTCTTTAACATTGGTTTCACTAGTCTCTTCTTTCATAGCCGACAGAGTTTAATATGCGGAATATGTCTTCGTGCTAAATCACTAATCGAGATCCTAATGATTTATGACGCCTGGCACAAAATTTCACAAAGTACGATTCATAACTGCTAATAACACGCAGGGTTTGTTGAAAACCATACTGTTTTATCTTTTCCAGAAACTGCCGAAAATTTCTTTGACAATGAGTTTGATGATAAAGATGATATGCCATTATTTTTGTGGATGAGGAATCTAAATTCAAACTTATTGTTCTCACCGGGATTTTGGGCCAATTACTTTGACGTTGATAGTGCGATCCTTGCATCTGAAAACCCCGTAGATGGGAACATTACACAGAATATTGTTAATGAGCATCATGAAAGTAATGAGGAAGAGGAAAAGTCTTTCTAAAAGTTAAGTCTTTCTTGACTTCTTCCAGTCGCAGAACTCACTGAGTCAGTGCAGCAAAGGCTTTGAAAGTTGCAGACTTATCGCGATTTGTTCACAGCAACATCGAAAATAACAATATTAATAGGATAATGCCTTCTTTACACAATAGTGTTAGAAACTGTTACTACAACCTATATAAACAGCAATAGTAGAAAACAAAACAACATCTTACTTCTACATTTAATAAGTTCCGAAGTTCCTATTTAGCAATTTATAAATAAATATTATTTAATTAATAATAAAATAATTAATAATTTATAAATAAATATTATTAAAGCAAAAAATGTAACATGTTCGTAAAAATTATGGTACTTTTTCTCTCTATTAAACGAAATAATAAAACAAGACATTTTCTGTTCTGTGCTTTAAGCTTTTGTATGACGTCTGCTTAAAACGTCATACGTAATTGTCATTTCCCTTTGATGTTTTAATAACCGATTCTTCTGTACTCGATAGAGAGGGGGCATTCTCCTTTGGCATTTTATTTATGCCTCTATTGTAAACGTATGGTGCTTTTCCCACATCTTCAGAATTGAGTTTCACATCTGGCAAAAATTTCAAATTCCATGAAAGTGTAAGTGTTTAAAACAATTTACGAGCCTTGGTTACTTGATCACAAATTTTTCCATCGCGACCATGGCCCCCATATCCTAGACCGGGCCACAACCGGGTCCCTATAAAGGCTCAGCACTCCATTTTTATTTTAACCGCACTTAAATAAGTTGACATAGAACCACCCTACATGAGTTGCCAGGCTCACTGATTATGAATAAATAAACAAGAAAAGTATTTTAACATAAGATTTATTAAACACATGTTGTTTTATATATAAATTAAAAAGTATAATTATTTACAATTCCTTGTTTGTGAATTTCTAGATGACATCAGAAAAGTTAACACTTTTTGCGAGATCACACTTGGTAAATAAAAATGCCAAATTTTTTAATCGTACCTGAGTAGTTCACCTTCTGACCTTTTCCTAATGTTTTTTTGGAAATTAGCCAGTATACTAAAACACCACTAAAGAGAGAGTGATAGGCACTATGAAAAAAATTTGTGAAGCAAAACATAACGAATGGACAATACCCTACAAACTTATATTATAAATTGCATTGAAGTGGAGAATTTCAACCAGCAGGTCATCTTCTGTGAGACTTTTATTAAATTAGTTTTTTTGTTTTTACAGTAAACTCTTCTTTTCCCATTTTAGAAAAATTCAATAACCGTGAATATAAATATTGCAGACAGCTTCAAACTTGGGATTTAAGTCAGCCATTATAAAATCCAGAAAACATTAACTTGGATTGAGTGATCCTCATTTCCTTTCGGGAAAGTTAGGTTTTACAGTTGTTCACTTAGCTGCAGTATTAGCTCAGCAATATCATTCCCCGAGTCATGAAATTTCAGGACCTCATGCAAGAAATCTTGAATGAGAGAAGTTTCAATATTGAATTAAATCCCTGTACGTAGAATTACAAGTGTTTTTGTTATCGATACTTGCAAATATTTTATAACAGACTACAGTTATAAGTTCTTAAATATTTCTTCAAACCTTTCATTAATTTGAATGCTGAAGGTGTCAATTAAGAAAAAAAGTTGCATCTACATTCATTTTGGCAGCCTTGACTCCGTTTATTTCACCATGCATTTTTGCACCATTGTAACATTCTTGTGAACAACAGTCTTCAAGGTATGTCGTGCCACAGTAAAGCTGAAAGTATCTTTTAGATGATAAGCTGACCTGTTTAAGTGAAAATTTCATGAACTCGTATAACGCATTAGCTATTAAACTTCGATTTCATTTGTTTCTTTTTTCTGGGAAACATACTTAATAATCAGTACATTTTGCTCATTGTAAGAAATGTCGAGTTTAGTGTTTATATGATCGTATAAAATACAGCTTTTTTAATCTAATATGGTTTCACCACAAAAAAGGATGAATTTGTTTTTAGAATATTACGACAACTAATGAACTTGTACTTTCATACTCGTACATTTTAAATGCTCATGTTTATCGAATCCTTTTTGAAGAAATTTGTAGCGGCTTCAAATCAATATGAATCTTTTTATGTGATCCAATTGTTTTCACCTAAATTACTGCTATCAGTGTACCGATATTCGTAATTACTGCTATGGTTTTATTACTGCTATCACCAAAACTACAATGTGGAAGACAAAAGAGACCATTTTTGATTGACTCCACACCAACCATTCTCATTGAAACAATTCTTTTGTCCTTTTAATATTTCTTTTCGTATAAAATGCAGTGTCTTCGATTTGTTCACTTTTATATGTTTCAGAAATACTTTACTCATATTTTGAAGTTCTTGAAGACTTATTTAAAAATGAATATTTTATTGTATGCTATAATATGAATATTATGCTATAATAATAAATTGTATTATTTTATTGTATACTATTTAAGATAACAACAAACCCGGGCCAAGTTCCAGAGCCATCATATTTTAAATCATCTACGTTAAATGATCAACGAATCTGTATCTGTAATGAACTCATTAGCTAGTATAGGTCCATCAATTTCAATTAGATTTTCAGGTATAATGAATGTCTCAGCTTCATCAATTTTATTTTCGTTTTTAAGTATTTCTAATGCTCTAAAATTTTATTTCCTGCTTGGATTAGAAAATTCTCAACTACTATTATTGTTTCTACTGGTGTACTATTTACATCCAAGAGACTTTTATAATCACATCACTTTTTAAAAATGAGACCCTTATTGGTAATTTTGTCATGTCTGTTCATCCATCTAATCACCACGACATCATAACATGATATACGGTGATAACATAATATACGGGGAAAATAACAGGTAACTAATTCATAGATATTGAATTTAACCAGAAAGAATTTGTTTCAAAATTGAGGAAACAATTTTTTGAGTTCCCATGTAAACTATATCAGATAATAAAACTAATTTATAGGGGAAATCAAAAAGTATTACACGCTTAATTTTTATTCACAACTAAAAACTATTTGGTATAGTATTATATCTACTTAAAGAACTTTAAATTATTAACCACGACCTAGATTTCGTTGTATGACAACACCTTCAAGCGGGCAATTTGATACAACGTATATAGTATTTTCATTTAATTGTGAATAAAAATTAAGTGATAATGGATTTCTACAAAATTAACGCAAAATATATTCAATAATTCAAATATTACATACTTAAAATTCTGAGAAATGATCAGTTTGACAATTCCTAAAAACTGAACCAATTTGCTTTACTATGAAATGATTGAAGATAAAAATTAATATTGAAATTTATGAAAATGTAAGATATTATTATATATATATACGTTTATATATATATATATATATATATATATGAAAATTCCACTCCCAATTTTACCTTACATAGAGGAGGTAAATTCTATTTATTGGGAATTACATGTAATTACGTTCTGTCAAAGTCAATTACTTATGCTGTACATGGTGTGATTTTTGTTATCTTTAATTTAGAAAAAAAAATTTGTGCCAATATAATTCATTAGATTAGGTTCAACATGCAGCGTGCGCTTCGGGAGATGCCTGGGCTCCCTAAGCGTAGCCAACCCAGTCACCCTCTTGTGGGGGCCATGACATTGTTACAAGACCACCAAGCTGTAATTATGAGCTTCTTTTCTTTCAAGTATCATTTTGCTTAGATTTCTGGATCCAACCATTGAGAATGATACTCAAAGTTGCTATACAGAATCCTCTTTTTATGGTGCGTAAGAATTCAGTTCAAAACCTTCCATTTTTATATTTGTTAAAGGACAAGCTTGCCTCAACATGCATTTCTTACTGGTGTCCTTTCACCTCATTTTTTTAAGATTCTCTTGTAAAATAAAGATATTTTACAATTATACACAAAGGGTATTATATTGTTTTGATGTTGACAAAAAGCTCTATTAATAACTTAGTCGTAAAGTAAGAGTAATACATTTTCACTATTACCTTTGGTTCACTTTCATCAACATTTGTCTCCAGGTGTCAACTAAACTCCTTGAGATTTTTCAGCTTATTGTGACAGCATATGATGTATTTTTTTTAAAGTTTCACAAAACACTTTATTATTATAAGACTAAAAATATATCCTATATTAGAGCATAACAGTTACCCAACAGTCCATTAATTTAATTTTTTTACTTTCTATTTGGTGTTCTGAAAAAAAGTCCTAAAATAGGTTTACAAACAATTCTGTAAAAAATTTACTTTTTGTCCAAAAAACAATGCTTGGCAGTAAAATACGGCCTGGTAGAAAATAATAGTGAAATACAAAGGATATAAGTAATTACACAAAATATAGATGTAAAAGATCATTTAATAGTTTAAAAAACACTAAAAATATAGAATAATATATTACAAAATAAAATAATTCATTACAAATTTGTATGCCCTTTACTTGTGCCTTTTTATTGAGACCTACGCCCAAACATATGTATATTTATTTGTAACTTAACACTGTTTATGAAATACTCTACATATGAATTATATGTTTAAAAAACGCACAAAATAAAATAGTAATGTGGTAACAAGATGGACCTTAAGGTTTTATGAAAAAATTAAAGTGGGAAAAGATAAGTAGTGAAGTATTAAATATATTGTGTGTATGTGTATGTGTGTGTATATATATATAATATATATATATATATATGTATATATGTATATATGTATATATGTATATATATATATATATATATATATATATATATATATATATATATATATATATATATATATATATATATATATATATATATATATATATATATATATATATATATATATATATATATATATATATATATATATATATATATATATATATATATATATATATATATATATATATATATATATATATATATATATATATATATATATATATATATATATATATATATATATATATATATATATATATATATATATATATATATATATATATATATATATATATATATATATATATATATATATATATATATATATATATATATATATATATATATATATATATATATATATATATATATATATATATATATATATATATATATATATATATATATATATATATATATATATATATATATATATATATATATATATATATATATATATATATATATATATATATATATATATATATATATATATATATATATATATATATATATATATATATATATATATATATATATATATATATATATATATATATATATATATATATATATATATATATATATATATATATATATATATATATATATATATATATATATATATATATATATATATATATATATATATATATATATATATATACATGGTATCTGGGAATAAGTGTCAGACAAAGAAAGACATTACCCTTTGACTTGTAAAATAGTTGATGGTCATTAAAATAAAATTAAAATGACAACATTTTCAGGGGGGCAATTTGTAATTTGCTTTACAAATTGCCCCCCTGAAGATGTGTCATACAGCAAAACCTAGGTTGTGGTAAAGAAATTAAATAAAGTAGAAATAATACTAAATCACGTCATTTCATTTAGTTGTGAAAAATAATATTATAATGAATTTCTACAAAATTATCGCCAAATATATTCAATAGTTAAAATAGAATTTAAAAGATGACTTTTGTTCAGAAAATTGAAAATAATATTCATACTTATTTGTAATCTTCTTCGTACACACAATACTTATACACATAATCAGCACCGCTCAGGGGAATAACGCACAAACAGCTGTGAAGACATCGCCACTGCCGTTAAAGACTGCACTCCGGGCAAGTATTGGGTGTGTTGAAAAGAGTTATGTATATATTTTTTTTGCAAGTAGAAAAAGGGCATGTTTTATGTTTTATTTCAATGACAGTTTATTCCTTTACAGCATATGAATAGTGTATTTCTTTGTTCGACATCTATTTCCCGACACCGTGTGTGTATATATATATATATATATATATATATATATATATATATATATATATATATATATATATATATCTGTGACTACAAAATTTTTTTCAACCAGTGACTGCAAATTGATTCACTGGCAGTTAGGTTTAAGCCTAAATATAAATATTGAAAACATTTTCATCATTGAATTTCAGTAACAACTTATTGTGTAAAATAAATAACTTTATTAGAATAACTTTTCCAGGATCCCTTCGTACGGGGTCTCAATAAATGTAGTTTAATAAAGGCAAATGCTCTTTACAACTTACTTATGGCTGTGTATAGAATGTATTTTTGTTAATATGTGTTTAATATCATGAAACAATAAAAAGTTATATTGAGGTTTTGACACTTGAACTTATATGAATACAAATTTTGAACTTTATTATTGAGTCCCACATTAAAATATAGAAATAAATTTAAAATATAGAACAAAAATATAGAAATAAGTTGTTTGTATAAATATGTTATTGTATTTTTTCTGTATTTTGTCATACAAATCACCATTTCAACATTATAGTGAGTAATAAAATTCATAAAAAATAAAATCAACACGTCAAAGGAATAATTATTAACGGCATCCTCCTGTATGATGATTCGAATTCTGATCACCCAATTAGAATTTTGGTTATCCCTCAAATACTTGGCAGGTGCAGAAGTGGTCCTTTTCAAGAAATAAATCCATGAGAAGTAAATTTGTGATGAAATAAAATTAATATATTGATCGCATTACTCAATGTGACCTCAATACATTATTATCTCAGAAATTTGACATATCCGATAGTTTAGTGGTCATAATATTACCAATACCGGCAGTTAAATATGTATCTGTGTTTGTATGTACTATATTTTTATGTATCTATGAACATATATATAAACATATTTATGTGTATATAGTATATGCATAAAAAGGAATACAAATTTGTAAATGTTCACGTATTCTATGTTAATTTGATCGAAATGGCATGCAAGCGCAATACAAGCACAAATATTGTTCAAAGTTGTTTGCATTATCATGTAATATTGTTTTTGTAGAAAATTTGTTATTAACATATATGATAAATAACTGCTGCAATAAAACTGCTATGGCTTTTGTTAGTGGGATACGATATGGTGTTAAATAAAATGATTTCTAATAAAAATTAAAAACTAATATTATCTGTCAATTACAAACCAGCATCCAACATTCTGCAAATGAGTACCTATTTAAGAAAAGACAATAGATCTTCCTATTTAATAATTATAATACATAGTCAGTAATTTGACTTACACACAAATTCTACCAAAAAAGTGTAGAAGCTCATGTACAAATGGCACTGTTGGCCTGTAAAAAGCAGTCATTAATACATTTAGATAAGTAATACTTAAAGTTATGGAATGTTAGTTGGCATACAATAACAAGTATTGTTTTGAGGAATTTAATACTTTTAATACTTAATTATGTATCCATTATGTCTTGTACCAATTACTAATTTCTTTCACACAGATAATAAAGTTTTGAGAAAATTGTTAGGCCAAAGAATCAAGATTGTCCTTTTTCCATAATATTAATCGATCAGTCTTGGGTTATATTTGCAATTAAAATATTGGTAAAATTTTACTGTACAGAAGTCATTTTTCTAACCAAAATAAAATAATTTTTTTTATCATAATACTTTTTTTGTGTACTGCGTTTGAGATACTGAAATCAGTAATTGATGCAAAAAAGTCACAAGTCATTCCTACACGCCAAAGAAACAAGCTAAAAGTGATTTCCTTTCTGCATTTTAACAAATATAGGTGAAAGAAAATCACATTCAAGATCCGCAGTAAGATAATAATTATAATTGGAAGCCACAGATAAGTAAACCGAGCACAATCTCGCTCGAAACATTTCAAATCATAAGTAACATAGATGAATTAAAATTTGAATAGTAACTAACATAAGAGATACTTTGTATATAAAATAGATTTCTTTTACTTCAAATTTTACATTGTATATATAATTATAGCTATAGTTATATTCACATTCAGAGTTATCAATTAACGTAATGGAACAAAATCATCTTGGTGTCCAAATTATTGGCACATTTCATTGAAAAAACTAAATTTTCCTATTTTTACCTTCAGATTCTACTGACACAATCATTCTATGTCTAAGCAGTTGGGAATCAATTTTTTCGTGAAATTAATCTACTTCGCATCGACTTATTAGGTGTTTATATATAAAAAGGATTTGTTTCTTTCTGCAGATCCCCAATAAGTAGATATGCATTAGTACGTACTATCGAATGCTAATAATCGAATATCATCTATATCACCAATAACTAGTTAATGCCCATATAAATATTTGACTAATTGTGTCATTCTATACTCCATTTTCCTTTGTGAGGTTAGATTGGGAAACATAAATAGTAACCATACATAATGCATCAAAATGATTAACTATGAAATGGCTCAATAGTAAATTTTGGTGCATAGACTGATTTAGGGAAAAATTTAACAATAAAATGATTTCGCCATGTGCTGGTTCCCTCACATGCCATACCTAAAGACAATATTTAGATCAAATGTAATATGATTTTTATCATGATAAGAGTTTTAAAGGATGATTCTGTTCCATAAATATATTCCTTAGGGAGATAAAATGTCAAATACTGAGTAGAACATTTTACATTATTTACAAGATACATTGAATAATATTCTATTCTAACTTATATTTATATTTGATCGTCCAAACTGGAGGTACTTCCTTCCATAATAGTGAAATACAATGCTATGTTGATGAGCAATTATGGTCCTAATTTTTGTTAAAATAAAAATATTCTTGTGAATAAATGCATTCACGTAATTAAAATGCCAGCTTACTGAAACCAATACTTTAATTATTCTCGAAACAAATAATACTTTTTTATGAATCTTTTCTATATCAAATATCAGCTTTCAAAAAATCATCATCAGATAATAGGACCTCCATATCAGACTGATGCACTTCACTATTACAGTCAGGAAGAGTATCCTTGAGATTGCCGAATGTTTGGGGCCAGCCCAAACTGGACGGTATCTCTCGCAAGCTTTTCGTCTTGACTACTGGTGCATTTAACGTTTCCAGGGCACTATTAAATGGATTTGTACTATTCCCTTTGTTAGTTTCGGGGAATGGCACTTGCCCAGTTTCCGTTGGCACTCCACAGTCGACACTTAGGTATTCTCCATCTAGGGACCAACGGAAACCAGTGAGATTCACGTCGGACAGGTCCGCTCCTGCTGAAACCGGCAAGTTGAGTTCTACACGTTGCATTCTATTACCGATTTCGTTTTCACTTAGCTGTCTCTGGAGTTTGTCCCTTGATCGTGATGAATCACTCCCACGGCTCAATCTTGCCTTGCCCTTGTCTGTTAGTCCGGCAGCAACATTTGCATAAAGTTGGTAGCCGTCTGGGTTAGAATGGCGGTTCCTGGTATCACGAACTGCATTAGGGATGCAGTTGAGACTATTACCTTTGTGCATGGGATTGGTGGAGCGTGGACCGGTGCGTTCAGTAGGGATGGCGGCTAAATCAGAAATACTGCCATGACGTGAGTTATTAGGACGTTGTGTAGCACGTACGTGGGCACGTGGTAATTGACTGTAACTGCTCTGCCTCAGAATAGTCTTCTCCCCTATGGTGCTTCTTCGAGGCATACTACAGCTTTTTGGAAATTGATTCTCCCTATTTGACACTACATTTTCATAGACATGGCTAGTAGATTGGTCAGCAGCGAGCTGTTCTCTTGCCAGCAAGTTCTGCCTGCTCTCTGCCAATTCTCTGTTTTGACCCATGGAGCTACTCTTTTTGTGGCCCAATTTCTCTGTCTTTTCAGTATTGGGTTTACTAATTTTTCTTTCACTCGCACTTCTAGGAAGCATATTCTCATAATTTGTTTCTGTTGTCACATTTAAAATCATATTTCCTTGGCATCCCTTATTCTCAGCAAGCACAGGTACAGGATCGGTCTCAGAGCCAATTCTAGGAGTGTCTAGTGCAGCACAAGAAGGGTTGTCAGATTTTCTTTTGACCTCGGATCTCGAGTGTCCAGTTTTATCTATACTTGTCTTTATTTTATCGCTCTTACATAGTTTAAGACTAAACTTAAATGGAGGTTTGTAAACAACCTGCAGACGGGCCTTTTCCCTCACTTCCGCACTAGGTAGATTAGTTGCACTGCGCGATCCTCGTACAACAGCTTTCTTGTTGATGCTTGGATCATTTGAAGCGTTATTGCTAAGATCCAGAGGTGTCGATTTTGATTTAGGAATCGGCGGTGGATCTGGAGAACTTAATAGCCATTTTTGCACCCTACCAAGCGCATCATTGTCGGATGCATTAGATAGAGTAGCATCTTTCTGAAGTGAACTATAATCTATAACTTCTTTTTTCAATTTACCTTTTCGCTTTTTCAGTCTCGGTTTGTGTTTTGTGATAATGTGCTTTTTGGCTTTCACTTCTGAAGCGCCTGTCTTCACTTCCTTATTCAATTTGTTCTTTTGCTCATCAATTCTTTTAGGATTAGCCATCTGAAAGATATTTTTATACATTTTATTTTATAAGCAGAGTCTTACAAACCTGATTAAGTCTCAACTACATACTAAAAATATTACAATTTTTAATTAATAATTAAATACAACTTGAATAATATTATAATATTAATATATTAATGCAAAGTTTGAAAACATACTCTCTTTTTTCCCTTGGAGGGGCTGGCTGTATCTCCAATCCCTTTTATTTTGTCCTTTTTATCACGTCTAGATCTCGTTTTCAGAGCCACTTTCTTCTTCAAGGGAACCTTGGACCTATAATGAAACAATTACATTTACAAAATAAAGAATCCTTAAATTTTATAATAATTATTGATAAAGTGTTAAAATCAAAATTTAAATTTTTTTATGATTGTATCAGTTCGTAAGTAATTTTTTTAAAGTTACCGCTGTTTAATAACCAAACTCGTAAACTATACAAAAATAACTATTTGTTGTGTTAAAAACTGTCAGTGTTATATGCATGAGACGTCGACATTATTTGTTGTGATCAAAATTGCTAGTGTTATACGCATAGTATACTGACATTATTTGTTGTAAACAAAATTGTTAGTGTCATTTGCATGAGACATTGATATTACTTGTTGTGATCGAAATTATTAGTGTTATATGCATGGAGTAAGGAGAGTAAGGGGAGAACGGATCTAACATCTTATCCGGCCCTACTGTCAACCTCACCTGCACGTGTCAATAGGCGGCGGCATGGCTTCACCACCCTGCAGTGCTCCCTGCTAGATAACGGACGAGGCAATGGCGACCAAGTCAGTGGCGGTATAACCACTCCTTAGGTCACCACAAACCTTGAGGATTAATACCCTCAAAAAGAGTGGCTACAGAGCATTGAGACAATGCCAAATTAACTATGGAAGCGGAACTCAAAACGAAATTACCCCAGGAGGGTACCGGTATCACCGGAGAATCCCTCTCCGAGTTCAACTCGGGCAGCCCCTTCGTATCTGGGGGAGGGGCAAAATTTCGCTCTCTATACTGGATGCAGATTCAGGAAAGGAGACAATAAATAATAAGACAAAAGATATCATAGACTTAACAAACACAACTGAAAAAGCAAGTACAGAAAAACATCGGCAATACTATCAGCAAAAATTTCATAAGAGCATGTTTATTGCAAGAGAACGAAGCGCTTCTACTAGCGATTTACGTCAATTAAGCAAACAAGATACAACTGAAGTCAAATAGTGATCAAAAAGTGTTCAAAATGAACCCAAAAGTGCCTTGGCAGAGAATGCCTACCCAAAATGAAAAACGACTTAGGTCACCAGACTAAGTACAAACACAAACAAAGATCCATAAAAGTAATGAATCAAGGCAAAAACTAATAACTAAGCCGAAAAGTATCGACAGACACTATGATATACAGTCTGAAAATTCAAGAGCAATTGATACTTCAAACAGATTCTCAATACTAACTGTAGACCCTGAAGTGGAGAATACCGAAACCACAATAAATTCTAAAAAAGCATCAAAACCTCCACCCATATTTCTCTATGGCATAGATGATCTTACACAGCTAACAAATCTACTGCTAGAAGTGGTAGACAAAAATGAATACACCCTCAAAGTGGTCAATAGAAATCGACTAGTTATATCCACAAAATCAGTAGAAAAATACAAAATTTTTATTAATCATATTAGAAGTAACGGTTTGATTGGCCATGCATTTACCAATAAAGATGAGAGGTGTCCACGGTATGTTATTAAAAATCTTCACCACAGTACACCAGTACAGGCTATCGTCGATGTCATAGAGGAAAGTGGAAACAAAGTAAAAGGTGAAATTGTTACAGCACGTAAAAAAGGAACTAAGGAGCCACTAAACACATCCTTTGTAAATGTCATTCCGCATGAAAACAACAAATATATTAAAGAAAATGTCTATCCCTCAATGCACTAGATGTCAACAGTATGGTCATACAAAGAACAACTGTATGAGACCATTCAGGTGTGTAAAGTGTGCTGGTTCTCACAAAACGACGTCATGCACTCAAGACAAAAATACTCCAGCAGTTTGTTCACTCTGTTCAGGAAGCCACCCTGCTAACTATAAGGGATGTGTAGTATATAAAGAAATATTAGCACGAAAATTGCAAAAAAATATACCTAAGATATTCCTAAGAATGAAAGATACATACGAACCAACAGATGGTCTATTGCCTAAATTAATCCCTGATAGAATAGAAAGACAATCACCAATCACGAAGACCCACATGTTACCAAAGACATATAGTGAGGCTATACAAAATCAACCTAGCATATCCACAAGGGCTGATAATAAAAACGTTGACAATCAAAAGTCACAGCGCACCCACAACAGCACAACTAGTGCCGCTGAAAACAGAACTTCCTACGCTCAGAGACACGATACAGCTAATAATTTGGAATTGCTCATTAAAACACAAGCAGAAAAAATAAATCAACTCTTTCAGCACATAGGAACTTTGATGAACCTGCTCACAGTCCTCATCAATAAAATTCCATAGTTTACGAATTGCAACATGGAATATCAATGGGGTACTCCCAAATAAAGATAATTTAGAGTTAATGCTCAAAGTGAACAAAATTGACATTATTTTATTGTCAGAGACACACCTAAATGATCAAAAAAGCGTTAAGACTCAAAAATTATAACATTTACGTTACAAATCATCCTGATGGCACATCTCATGGAGGAACAGCAGTGATTATAAAAAGCAATATAAAACATTACATGCACAGCAACTCTAAAGAAAATTACTTGCAAGCCACAACTTTTACAATAAAAGATGTGAATGGAAAATTTTAATGTAAGTGCCATATACTGCCCCCCAAGACACAAAATCACTCAAGAAATTGGAGGAGACTGGAACAGCATACATACATTTTGGGGATCCAAGTTGACTACCACTCGGGGCCGTGAATTAATGAAATGTGTGACCAATCTAAGACTACAAACACTTTCCAATGGAGAACCAACATACTGGCCTACAGATCTCAAGAAAACTCCAGATCTAATAGATTTTTTCATTCATAAAGATTTACCCCATAAATATGTTAGTGTCGAATCATTCCTGGACACCACATCTGACCATACTCCAGTAATTTGTACCCTCAGCGTGTCTGTAATTAACAAAGTCCAACAAATAAATTTGTATAATAACAACACTGACTGGCAGGCATTCTGAGAATTTTTGGAATCCAAAATAAACATGAAAGTACGACTTAAGTCCATGGAGGATATAGATGAGGCTACATTTCTCATCACGAACTTAATACAGGAAGAATCTGCCTGGCGTGCTACTCCATCTAGCCAGAACGTTCCTACAAAATGTAACATACTTTTAAAACTACGTAAAAAGCTAGAGGAAAAAAGAAAACTAAGACGTCAATGGCAACTGAGTAGACTAAAAGATGATAGAATGTTATGGAACAAGGCAGCAAGAGAACTAAGAGAAATGTTGGTCGAACATAACAATAAATCACTTCAACAAAGACTGTCAAAATTATCAGCAACCAAACATGAGAACTACACTCTGGAAAATCACTAAGGAATTCAAAAGACCACAATCACAACCAAACGCCTAGCGGAAAAGCTGAACTGTTTGCTGAGTATCTTAAACATGTGTTCAGCCCAAATGAGGCTAGAATTTGAGAGTGAGATTGAAAGAGTAATAAGCAGTGATCAACAGTTGTCTCCACCATTAAAGCTACTCCAAAAGAAGTAGCTACAATAATAAGGAAACTACCAAACAAGAAAGCTCCTGGGTTTGATCTCATTACAGCAGAGATTTTGAAACATCTACCACAAAAGGGAATAGTTTTCCTCACTATGCTCTTCAATGCAATCAAGAGACTCTCATACTATCTAAAACTATGGAAGATATCTGTCATACGTATGTTAGCAAAACCTGGCAAGCCACTAACTGAACCTAACTCATACAGACCAATTAGTCTGTTACCTCCTATCTCCAAAGTTTTTTTTCTTAACACTGATCATGTAATCCCCGACCATCAGTTCGGATTTAGGTCACAGCATTCAACCATAGAACAGGTGCACCGGGTAGTGAATACTATAAGACAATCTTTAGAGAGGAGAATATTGCTCTGCTGTGTTCCTAGATATCCAGCAGGCGTTTGACAAAGTTTGGCATAAAGGGCTCCTGTACAAACTGAAGATTCAACTAACTCGTTGTACATGGTGTTGAAGTCATATTTACAGAACCGCAAGTTTATGGTAAAATTTGATGAAGAATTTTCTAAAATATATAATATCCGGGTATCTGTACCACAAGGATCTGTACACGGTCCAATTCTTTACTCAATATATACATCTGATTTACCAGTGAGCCAGGAAATAATGACTGCAACATATGCAGTTGACACAGCTTGTCTCTCCTGTGATAAAGATCCCAACAAAGCATCAGCTAAATTACAAATACAGCTTGATAGTGTCAATCAATGGTTAAAGAGATGGAGAATCAAATGCAATGCCATTAAATCAACTCAAATGACATTTACTTTGCGTAAAGGTCATTGCAAGCCGGTTACTTTAGATAATCAAGAGTTACCATGCAGAGCCAGTGCTAAATATCTAGGCTTCCATTTAGATAGGAGACTAACATGGGAAAACCACATAAAAGTAAAGAGACAAGAAGTAAATATACACAATCAAAAACTGTACTGGCTGATAGGTCGACAATCTATGCTCTCACTAACTAATAAACTGCTTATTTACAAATGCATTATAAAGCCCATCTGGACTTATGGCCTGGAATTGTGGGGCTCGGCTAGCAACTCAAGCCTAGAGATTTTACAACGGTTTCAAAATAATATCTTAAGAATGCTGTCTAATGCACCATGGTATGCTCGTAATACTGAGATACATGAATATCTAGGTATACCAACCATCAAGGAGGAAATAAGTAACCATTGCATAAAATACAAAGAAAGACTTCGGTGCCACGCAAATAATCTGGCCCAAGATTTGTTAAAGACAAATGAACAAATTGCACGTCTTAAAAGTTATAAATCTTGACAAAAGGCACTAAAGTGTAATGTGTAAATTTAGAAATGGCTTTGAATCTTGATGGAGAATCAGCCATCCAAACATCAAGTATTGGAAAACATCTGATTATGGTTATTCAGCCGATTGCAGATAGTCAAAATAAATTTGGAAAAAAAAAAATATGCGTGGGAAATTAACATTATTTGTAGTGAACAAAATTGTTAATGTTATATGTATAGAACATTGACATTATTTTTTGTGATTCAATTGTTAGTATTATATCCATAGAACATTAACATTATTTGTTTTGATTATTTATATGGGACATTAACTATGGTTCTGATCAAAATTATTAGTGATATAAGTATGGGAGATTAACTATTTATTGTGCTTAAAACTGTTGGTTTTATATGCAAGGAACATTGACATTATTGTTAGTGTTATATGCTAAGATCCAGATCTAGACTTTTTTAAACTTTCGCGATTCGAACACATATTTTATTTGATTTGAATCGGGTTTTTTCGCGGTAATTATCTATTTAATGAGTAAACCTAGATATTATAAACTAAGTACTCACTATGTCCCGACGTTTCAGACTGGTTGCACAGCCTGTGGTCACGGGAAGTCTTCCCGTGACCACACTATATAACACTATATAATATCTAGGATTACTCATTAAATAGATAATTACCGTGAAAAAACCCGATTCAAATCAAATAAAAGATCCAGATCTGTTATATGCATGGGACATTAATTTGTTGTGATCAAAATTGTTACTATATGCATGATGATATTGTTATTTGTATAGGACATAAACTGCCAAAAACCTGATAATTATCTGATAACTAATAATACTTTATTATGAAATGGATAGAAAGTCACGTTATGTTTAATACACTAAGAAATTTAGTAATGTATTTGCAGGTTAATATGATTTATCACTATGCCAAATTTTAAATTTCTACATCAAATTGTTTCTGAGAAAATAGTGATAGACGGACGTACATGGAGTTATCTTATATAGGTTCCAATTTTTTTTAGAGATACGGAACCATAAAAGTGCTCTATTTCACCAAATCTAGTATCAAAGCTTTATTTCAACAAAATTCAGTTACTATAAGAGACTACTCAGACCCTATATATCTTTTGTGCGCGGAACTAGTGGAAGTGGTGTATGCTGAACTTGGGGACACTTTAAGATGATACGACACCTTAGATATGAATTTAAAATGTGAAATAATCTCATTTTAAAGCTTTCGAAATCCTTATGAAATAAATCTATAAACCTGATTGCTGTGTGCACAATGACTCCCTCTGGGCAGTGCTCTGGAAGGCGCACTGTCTCCGTGGTGGAACTGTGGATGATGGTCACACTCTTCAACTTGGGATCTGGCTTCTTGCCCAGCCACTTTGTACTCAGAATCTGTATAACATTAGATATATTGAAACCAAAACAATATTGTGAGATTATGAACTCAAAATTATAGCTATGTGTAAAACTGTACAACGTGATAAGTTTTTTTGGCCTTTTAAATTTTTCTAAAAGCCGGACCTTTTTTTAAATTCATTTCTTACACATTTCTAAAAGTCAAAACATTCAGAACTAAAATATTTGAAATATATAACAATATACAGCAAGGACAAAGATATTTTCTAATATATAACTTATTTACATTCCAAACATTACAATGTTTACAATGTTAGTTCAAAAGATAGGTACCGTAAGGTATCAAAGCGCTAGCACATTACTTACAGCTTCTGCCTATGTTCGAATGTAGCAGTGTAAAATATACTTAAATGTTATAACAAAGGAGACTGTGTAATAAATCCAGATACTTTTACGATCAAAGTCAATTTACTTTAATATTTTTGAAAAATCACACTTTTCACAAAGGATAATATTTCTAGCATTAACGTTGCTCTAAATATCTCTAATGGAACAGTTAAAACTACTTGAAATTACTCAATGAACCTAATTTTTAGCTTCACACATACATGGCAATTATCGGAAATTATTTATTAACCAACTCACAACATACACTACCTCCCCCAGGGACTGATTCCAATGGACTCAATCGCTTCCAAACTTTCTGGTCACAGTAAATATGAAAAATAAATATGAACATAAGTAACAAAAAGAGAAGAAAAAAAAACAGAAAATTAAGAGAATTGTTGAAGGACATTGAGCATTTTTGACCCGGTTTTTGAAAAGTGGCGGACAAATACCAAAACACTTTTAAATTATAGAGTTTTATTTCAGTTTTCATTATCTATAATCATTTTAATTCAAGTAATGGGAAAACTGAAATATTTATTATAAGGTGTGTCATTATTATGTTGACAATTTTTTGAACCGAACCAAAATACCACCAGGTACGTTAAATACCACATTGTGGCACTTGCAAAGCCTACGTGATGAGTGGCATGTATAGGCTGTCTCGTTCTCGTACATTACTTAAAACTGGTTTTGTTTCTACGTATTACCTAAAACTGGTTTTGCGCTCGCGCACCGATCACCGCTTCTCACCTCGTACTCCTTGCAATCCTACGTCATCCATCATTGCGATCTGTGCGTTTACTGAATTCCCATTATTGTTTTTATATCCAGTTCAGCATGTTTAGTGAATTCTGTTTGTTTTTGGATTAGAATTTAGTTGAAATGGAAAGATAAAATAACGTCATAGAAGATACAAGATAATACAATCCTTTTTCAAAAGATATTGTGAACACGTAGTATTATTGTTACAAGAAATAATTCCTCGAGGGGTAAGTTCTTAACAGTGGACATTAAAATAAAATATATCTCAATGCCTTTCATACGTCATCTTAATAAATGATTTTTTATTTTAGGTTTGTGTTACCGGTATGGCAGTCATAATATGACCTCTTGATGATACATGAATTATAACTGTGAAAAAAATGTTACAGAATCTGTTTGATGGTACACAATCAATTTGCCAATCACGCATTCCAAAATCAGCAACAGTAAGACTCGTTATCCTAGCAAATACAAATCCCATTACCCCAGCAAGTACAAGATGCATTACACCAACAAGCACAAGATTTGCTATCCCAACAAGTATAAGGAGCGGTAGTCCGAGAAATAGCAATTGAGAATCAATAACAACAGAGTTTTTGTATTTTTACTATTCCTGGATATTCACACGCATCAAAAACACCATCTCTCGTGGCAGCCACCAGTCTCGTCCTGCTACTGTTTTAGGAGTTTATCTTACAAAAACAAAACTGGTGAACCAGACGACTACTTGGCTTCTATGTTTAATATAACAGTAGAACGAAAGTTACAAATAGCTCAAGAATGTTTTTCGGAACGAATGTTGTGGCTTGAAACTTATTTAACTCGACTTATATTTTTGGTGGTAACCAATATAAACCTGCGGCCATTACCATGTGTGACGGAACATATATACTTGCAAAAAAGTGGCAATTTCCTTTTCCAAAAGAAAACATATAGCCTGTACAAGTTCCAAAACTTGTTAAAACCATTTTTGATTCTTGCCACATGATGCAGGATGAAGACTCTGTTTGGCATTGGTTTCTTACATCAACGACGTTTTCATATTGGATTGCAGCTTTAGAGATTCCATTCCTGATATCGAAGAGTGTAGATATAATCCGCTGATGCCGCCATCAAGGGCAAGAGGCGAGTAGTTGAGCATTGCAGATACTAATCAATCGAGATTAATTACATTGTGCTATTATTATTATAAACAATCCCGAATTTGCAAACTTCTCATAGCTCACATATGAAAATTTACTTTTATTTACTTTGGAAACATACCATTTAAAACTGGCCAGGTCATATTGTCATGAACACATGCGACCAAATGGTGTTTATTTGATAGAATTTAATCGCCACCGACAGTTGGTTACTAAATAAAATAATAATTAGAGGCCAAATCTAGTCCCGTTATTTACGAACTGTGTGACCTGTGTGAACTGTGTGACCATCACTGTGTGAAAGAGAAAGTCTAGAATATTATTACTTTTCCTCTATATACGGCTACCATACAATTGAAAGTTGTATGCACATCGCAAGCGTAGTATCGCTTATCAGGAAGCATTTGATGCACTTGCGGCCTATTAGATGAAATTTGATTTTCTTGAACTTTGATTTTCTCAATGTTCCCACAACCCAGAGAATTGTGACCTATACCACCGTAATCTACATCTGGTTCTGTTTTATTTATTACCTATTCATCTGGTTCTGTTTTATTTTTGTTCGCCGTAGGTCATGGTTCCATAGTAAAATGCCCAATGTCATTTTCAACATTCTTTAATATGTTAGTATTCGTTAATATAAATTTTTCATACTGAATTTTTTGCACAATCAATGTCTTTTAATCACACTTTGAATATAAACCCTAAGTGGCCTGCAACTGAGAAGCCGTAACATACACCAGATTTTCATCTCTTCATTCTACATCCCCAGATATTTTACAGCTTTAAAATATGAAGGTATTTAATAAAAGAACCAACCAGTAAAGCAATAACTGCCATGATGATAAGTGCGACGGCATACCAATGGTCAAGGATCCATCGTTTAAAGGAAGCGATGCTCTCCTCGGACAGCAAAAGACGACGCAAGGTAGCCAGTGGACCTGATGGGTCTACCTCACGGCACTTTTGGAATACGTCACAATAGCTGAAAGCAACACTTTATTATTTGACAACTTAAATTACTTGGCCTTTGTGAATTTTATTTCTTATGGACAATAAGATAATAAGTGGAAAGAAATAGTACCAAGGTATATTGTAAATTAATACCAAAGGGGAATTCATAACAAATTTAAGAATTATTGTATTTTGACAAAGGAGGCAAAACAAACAAAACAAAACATAGAGCACATGACTATTAGGGCACTGATAGAGAGGTAGAAAGGAACAATATAGTCGTAGGCATGTAACAAAAGTTACTGTAATTTTTGATAATATTACAACACCAATACTATGGAGCCCCTGTGTAATATTAGAAGTAACTTCATCCCAGTCTGGTAAAATAGATAGCTAAAGGTTCAGTCCTGTTTTAGATTGAATTACTAGAGTAGTATGATTTTTGGAATGCAATTTAAGACTATGTTTTGATAAGAATGTTAAATAAAAAAGCAAGATGTCAATTTTCCTGTTATAAAAAATCGTCTGTTTAAGTGGAAGACGGCAACAGGTGGCAAATGTTTTCATTAATGTGGGCGCTGATAGAGGGGTAGAAAGGAACAGTATAGTCTCAGGTATGTAACTAAAGTTACTGTAATTTTTGATAATATTAAAACACCAATACTGTGGAGCCCTTATGTAATATTAGAAGTAACTTCATACCAGTCCGGTAAAATAGATAGCTAAAGGTTCAGTCCTGTTTTAGATTGAGTTACTAGAGTAGTTGGAATGCAATTTAAGACTATGTATTGATAAGAATGTTAAATAAAAAAGCAAGATGTCAATTTACCTGTTATAAAATATTGTCTGTTTAAGTGGAAGACAGCAACAGGTGGCAAATGTTTTCATTAATGTACTTATATTATTTGAAACCAATTTAAGATCTGCCTAAATGGAAATTATATATGAAGAATAAAATCTTTAATAATGGTGACAAATTGATACTAGTTTTACATTATATCATCAACAAAACATCGCTAACAACGCACCGCACCGTTAAAAACATGCAAATGAAAAGATGCAAAATTGATGTTTAAAGAATAAGTAGAGGTCATCAGTTCAGGTCAATTAAAGCCAATTGCAAAAAAATTTTAATTTGCAGAATTATTAATCATTAACATTAGGTTTAGAAGGAAATATCTAAACTTTATCCAGAGATGAGCTGAATTGGGACCATAGATTCAAATTCTCACCCATTATAGTCATTGCATGGTGTTCCAGGCTTAGCATGCATATCTGGTACATCATAAGGAGGTGTGTTCCAAAAGAAGGACGAGCGACAGGGGCCGCCGCGGCGTCGGCAACACAACTCGCACGCCTTGCTCGGTGGGTCACCTGGACTTGCTGTGCATTGGCAAGATTCCAACCCGTATGCCAAACAAATTGAACCGGTGCACTCCTGGTTAGAAATTACTAAAGTATCAGTAATTTATTTAAATAGAGTTAAATAAAACAATAGTGACTGACAATTCGAAACGCTGTAGATTAATGGTATAAAAAATTGCGTTATTGTAAAACAATTTAAGAGGGGTTAAAAATTGTTTCTGTATTAAGAAATATTTCAGTAAAATTATTTAAATGTGACATAGAAATTGAAAAGGAGAAAATCAGCTGTTTTCCTGAGAAAATCGACTATATCCAGTTTGTTGGTTAATTGGTACAAAAAGAGATTTTTTTTTCAAATTTCTTCCAAAAATAATCTAAAACATTTTTTTCAGAACCTACAGGAAAAAAATTTAAGTAAAATTAATTTTTCTTTCTCTGAAATAACACTTACATCGTTTAATTTTCAAAGCAAAAAGAAAGGGTTCATTGCGTTGAGTCTTATCACTTTGACGGTGGCGTGTGATAACTTATATTAAAAAAGATCAGTTGTGATGATATATTCATAGTAAAAAAATAACTGTAAATAAATTATGTAGATCAACAATAGTAAATTACTGTCAGTTAATTAAACACATACATTAATATTATACAGTTAAATAGCAACTTAGAGTAAAAACAAGAAAAACTTCTTTCAGGCTGATTTCTCGAAAACTACCCCTTCTACGGATAGGTTCCTACTATAATTAAGAACCAGAGTAAAATTTTCATCACATCTTTCTACCTTCTCAGGTAATAGGCACGTAAATTGTTGGCTGACAAAATTAATACTGTCGGTATGAGTAGGTTTCAGAACCAGTCTTGTCTCTAATATGAGTTAACAATTTAGGATTTAAGCATTCAGTAAGACTATAATGTAAGACTAAGAATAAAATAAGTTAAGACCTTTAGATAAGTTATAAGACCTCTATGTAGTTAAGTCGTGAGTTCATTTAGAATGTGCAGCCTGATTGATGACATTTCCTTGTTGTCTTCAATTTACGAATACATTGCCAAACTTGCCACTATATGAGTAAACTCTTCCATCAACCAAATAATAACATATTAAAACTTCTACACTGTAGTAGACTATGAGACTGTGAATGCAGAAGCGAGAATAAATATAAATATATGGAAAAGGACATAAATTGGAACAGAAAAAACTGTTCATAAGAAAGTATGGTTTCATTTTGTTTAATACTAGCTCGCGACTACGTTGTGGACTTACAGAAAATATAATTATAAAAGTAAACTGCAAACAAGCTGATAAAAAATTGATAAAACTTCCGATCAGTTGGTTTGGGTTGGGTTTGATTATATACGCACAGATCAAATTAACACAACATAACCCAACCCAACGATTGCGTTGGGTTATGTTGTATTACTTTGAGCTGTGTTGGGTTGTATTAGGTTATGTTGATTTGGATTGAGTGATGCTGGATTATGGTTGATTGTGTTGGGTTATATTGAATTGGTTTGGGATATGTGTTGTGAACAGGGTTGGAAAAAAAACAGATTTTTTTTTCAAATGTCATAAAACAATCAGTCAAAGTGTTTTAAACAGTCTTTTTTGTTTTTTGTGTTTTTTCCTTTAGTCATCAATTTGAAATTGAACGGGCTCAATATCATTATTTATGAAAAAAAAAATTGATCACAATTTTATACTTTTTTTCTGTAATATATTATTGATATTGGACCCTTTACACCTTGCATGTTCCAATGTTCATTCTTAATAGGGGAAATATCTAAAAGTATATATTTCCTAGCCCGTGCTCGGCACAGCAGGCAATGAAACGGGACTTTACCGGCGAGGTATTACCGATTGAAAGTATATTTAGGAAAAGATAAGAGCACATCACATAGCACCTCATAAATATAAAAATGTGATGTTTCAATAAAAAAATTAACTTTTATTACCTGTCAGGAAGATAAGAAGAATATTGATCTACAATTAACTCGTTATATGTTTGCTATCAACATGCCTTTTAACCACATAGCTCCTGAAATTAATGGAAATATTATGCCCAGGATATAAACCCACAAATTGCTGATGTCTACAACTCCACTCAAGAAAATGTAAAAGATGTAATGAAAAATAAAGTTGTTAATATGTCAATTGATGGTTGGAGCAATGTCAGGCACGACTCGGTAGTCTGTGTCGGTGTCATAGATGCTCTGACTAACAGCACTCATTTAATAGATACTATAGACACTGGTGTCAAAAGCCACACAGCTGATTACTTGGTGGAAATAGCAATTTCATCAGTAAAAGAATATGAAAGCTTCAGTTGCAATGTGCGAAGCATCCCAACAGATAATGCAGGGAACATGAGCAGAATTCAAAGAAACTAGCTCAACAAGAAGAACTGGTTTCTCACAAAGATATACTAACTTACAGCTGTTCATCTCACATCTCAATGCACAACTTAAATACAGAGGATATTCTTGAGCAGGTCAAATATGTAATGCAATATTTGAAATATTGCATCTTCCAAATCAAACTTTGCATCTGCTAAATGCCAATAAGCTGGTGGAAAAGCAATTGTTACACTAGTTAGATTTATCATTTTATTTTTCTAACGATGATACTACTGTTTGTTGAACATGTGTGAAGTTTCATATAAATCTGTCAACTCATTCGTATATTTACAGGTGTTCAAAGTTGAAGTGTCATAGTATTTTTTTACAAGGAAAAAAATTTAATATGATAACATTTTTATTTTTGGGATGTGTAGCACCAAAATAAATTCATGAACGATTGTTAAAAGTATATAAGGACTCTTCACCTTCAATTAGAACAGTAGAAAGATGGGTTGGTGAACTTAAACATGGTCATACGAGTCTTGGAGACGAACCACGTGAAGGACATCCAATATGTGCATCAACTCCAGAAATCATAGCAAAAATCAGAATATGCTTTGGAAAGATCATCGATGAACTGAGAGCGATTTAGTAGAAGTCCTTGGGATCTCATTAGGCAGTGTGAGCAATATTTTGGTTGAAGTTTTGAGTTTCAGAAAGATGTATACACAACCAGTGCAGCATTCGTTAACAATGGAACAAAAACGGCATTTTAACGCAACTTTCTCAGCAACAGTTGGAGTGTTTTAGAAGGGTAAAAAGGATTTTATACATTGTTTCATCACTATGGATGAGACTTGGGTCTACCACCATGATCCTAAAACAAAACAAGAGGCTAAGGAGTAGTGTAAACTAATACTTCGGCTTTGAAGCGGGTTAGGGTTCAGAAATCAGGCAAAAAAGTATCAGCATCAGTTTGTTTAGATGCAAAAGAAATTTTGTTTGTGCATTACCTCCAAACTGTTAAAATAATAAACTCATATTATTACTGTAAACCTTTGGACTAGCTGGATGTAAAAATTTGTGAGAAAAACCTGGTTTACAGAAGAAAAAATCATTTTTCATCAGGATAACGCACCCTCTCACATAGCACAAAAAGCCATAGAGAAAATCATTGAATTAAAGTACTAATTGTTGCAACGTCCACCCTTTTCACCAGATTTAGCTCTCTCTGACTTCTGGCTGTTCTCACTTTCCCCAAAAATTCATGTGTGGGAAATGATTTTCATCAAAGAGGTAATAGCAACCATGGAAGCTATTTCGACAGTCTTCTGGTATGGAATTCATAAATTAGAAGACCACTGGAACAAGTGTATTGAAGTTCAGGGAGAGACGGCTTACTATCTTTTAAGGGCAGCAAACCGTCGTTGACTTTCCATGTTCTAGTGACGACAGTGGTGAATGCTCTAGTTCCAGTGACAATAGCGCTGAATCGGGAAGTGATGAGGAAATTATATCACTGCTCTCCACTAGTGAGGAAAGTGATACGGAACAGGATGCCATTTTTGATGAGGAGGATGAAGAATCAGTTTTGAGTGAGACGAATGAGGTATGTGGATCCTTTTTTATTTCCAAGGATGAGACAAAGTGGAATAAAGACTGTTCTTGACCAAAACGTCCGTACAAAAGCTGTCAACCTCCAATCCATCATCACAAATCAAAACGTCCAGCCTCCAATCCATCATCAATGTCAATGTCAACCTTCAATCCATCATCACAAAAAAATCATCACAACTCCTCCGGGCATAAAGGTGCTGCTAAAAATGCTCAAACAGAGTACAAGCATTGGATCCTCTGCACCACAGACCCCATGCTCAATAATAATATACACAAATAATATGATAACTAACAAAGGAATGTCTTTTTGCGTTGAAAAAGAACAATATCACATGAACGATGTAACTATGGACAGGTTGAAATCATTTTTGGGACTCTGTATTAACAGGACTTACTCGCTCCAACAGGCAGAATCTCAGTGATTTATGGAGTACAGATGGCACTGGCAGACGTTTTTAGATCTACAATGTCACTACAACGATTTTACTTTCTGTAAAATTGCCTCATATTTGTGATAAAAACACCCGAAAAGAGAGAAAAGAGCTGTCTGGTGTGCTATGTACACTCAGAATATTTAACGATTGATGAAATGCTCTTATCATTTCAAGATCTTTGTGCCTTCCATGTGTACATTCCTAACAAGCCAGCAAAATACGTGGGAAAAAAATATACGCAACTGTTGATGTCAAGACATTTTATACTCTCAAAATGAAAGTGTATGCTGAAAACAACCTACTGGACCACTCCAAATTAGTAACAAAGCATTTGACATCGTAGACATTCGTCGACCATTTAATGCAACCCATAACAAAGACTGGTCGAAACATTACATTGATAACCGGCTTATTGGCTAACTGCTAATTACACATTTTTTTCAAAGAAAACAAATTGACCTCAGTAGGTACAGTCCGCAAGACCAAAACACAAATAGCAGAAGCTTTTAACAAAGGCAGACAAGTAAGTAGTTCACAATCTGGATTCTGAAGTTATATAACATTGGTCTCATATGTGACCAAAAAAAATAAAGTAATATTGCTTATGTTGACTGCATTATAATAAAACAATCGACATCAGTACAAATGAAAAACAGAAACTCGAAATAGACACATTTTATAATTGGACCAAAGGTAGCATTGACCTATTCATACAATAGCAAACATTGAGCCTACGACAATTTTCTATAGTTTGCTCAATATGGCAGCTATAAATGCTATTACCATATGTCTCGAGAATCATAAAACCCAAATCAATTTCATTTCTAAATTAGGCTTATTTTTGATTAATGACAACCTTCCTCACATGTAGAACGATCACATTCCTAGAGAAATGCAAAAAAGAATAACTCAGTATTAGGAAAATCTTCGTCAATGTGCCTTTTAAAAAAGTCAAGAGGTATGTAAAATGTGGATACTGTCCTTCAGCCAAAGATCAAAAGGTGAAGTATAGTGGTACTACATGTGGAAAATCAATAATACTTTCAAATGCAAAGATTGCATACAAAATCAAAAGATTTTAGGGTAATTTCTAAAAGTGTTTTTATTTTTTTTCTTCATTTTAATGTTTAAAGTATGAAGAGAGATTTATTTTTTATATGCGCTGTCGATCTCAATATTCGTAATCATTAGATATTAAGTTGAAGTTCCTAATTATTTTCAATTTTTTCAGTAACTTTAAATTTGGTAAAAAAAAATAAATACTTTCAACATTAATATTGGTAATTTCATTGTGTCAATTAATTATCCACAAGGTAACAAATACATAACAAAAATTAATAACATTGTAGTTACGTTGGTAGACAAAACCAGTCATTTAATATATGGGTACGTCAGACCCACCTCATAGCTGGTGTAATTATTTTTCACCTCATTCATACCAGATTAAAGCGGACTTTAACCTAGTGATACGTACAGATTACGCACAATTCTTCTACAAAAAGTGTTTGAAATAGATTTATTATAAATTATAATACGAAGTCAGGCCGTCTTAAAACTGTTTTCTTCTACACTCACAAAAATTATAAGCTGACAAAATTAAAAGTATGCTGGATCAACTTGGTAGGAAATTGTGTACGGTATACATTTATCAAACCTTGAACATCCCGATGTTATCAACACTTAAATAAATATAAAACCGGACAACTTTACTATAAATGATAATTATTCCAGGTTAGAGAGAAACATCTAAAGAAAAAAAACATCAACGTACCCCCATATAGCAGACAAACTCCTTGTCGCAACGTGTGCGATTGGGCTTATCAATGCTAGGCGGACACTGTGGACGTCGACCATCGCAGTAGGATGCATCGCGGCACCCGTTGTCCTCACGGCACTTGTCACTGAATTTAAGTGTACAGCGTGAGGTACAACAGGGACCCTACAAAAAAAATTCAATAAAAACATTTTTATATTCATGTTTCATACTTTCATACACACTACTTATTTGACTTATTTGAGTCCATTAATTTTGATATATTATACATAATCACACAATCATATTAGTACAATTGTTAATAATATGAAATAATTATAAATCAAAACTGAAAATAAAAAGAAAAAAATAGAATAAAAAATATACTGAAATTATCTCAAAAACTATTTCTATGGATATGATACGAATGAATACTACTTCGTCCGGGTATTATTTGTTTCAAGGACTCCGCAGTGAAACAAAGAGGTGTATAATTTCATAATGTCCTCTGCTCCTATGTCATAATTGCACAGTTCTATAGATTTTAGAGCTATTTGTGAAATTTTGAAAGTATTTGCTTTATTTGCAAATAAATGGTCTTACTTAGGTGACAAGTAAATGTTCTAGCAAAATATTACATTTTTTTTCACGTCTGTAAAGTCGAGGTGAAAATGTTATATTCCATCAAATCAAAGGGTCCCCAACCACAGTCGCACTATCATTGTATGGAAATTTTAAAACAAAATGTAAATTCCATTTACCGTTTTTCATATTTTAAGATAGCAATTTATCAAGCAAAGGTTTGAAACATGAAAAAAAAAAATTTTAGATACCAATTAACTAAAATTATATCGGATAACCTTAATATAATAGCTAAAATTATATTGGATAACCATAGACAATTTCAAGAAATATAGACAACTGTGTTAGCCAATTTTTGTGTGTTCTGATAAGCACTGGGTCTTTTTTTGAAATTTGACAAGAAAATGGAAATTATTTTCATGTCATAGTAAGGTTTACCTGTGAGGGACTACAGAGGCTACCACGTGTGAGTGTACATGGTCGGTAGCCAGGTGCAGGACGCACAGTCTGCGGGTGGCAGCACGCATCGCTACACTCTCCTGCCCAACCACAGTCACACTCTTCTCCTCGTTCTACCACACCATTGCCACAGATCGCAGCTTGCGGTTCTGCAATTAAACTTAATTTTACCTAAGAATATACAGTATATAGATGATCATGGAAAAGGGACAATGGAAATTTAATGAATAGTTCTGTTTTTTATTTAGAATATAATTTATATTATATATACAGATAATAATATCAGAAAATTCCTAGACTTTCTTCGGTTTCTAGTCTTAATATTTTCCAGAAATTATTTTATCCTAATTTACATTAGTACATAATTTTCATATGCTAATGTGACCTGAAATTTAATTCAGGGTTAAGGGCAACATAAAATTAATTTCACCTGATCTTCAGAATCTATTTGCAAATCCTATTTCAGGATAAAAATATGATTTATTCTATTGCATTCGTATAAGATCTTAGATGAAAGCATTTGAAAATCAATAGTGTATAGACTGAGGCTATTCTAGTGCGACACTGTTATTGTCAAAGTATATTCTAAATGTTAGCTACCGATATTTCTAAATAATATAAAAAATAATAAATTTTTGAGAAACAAACTTGCGCTAACCTATCATAAGCAACTCATCGAATTGAATTAGATTTTATAATTACACTTAACATATTTTTTAAACTTTACTAACCATCATAATGAAAGACTGATACATCACCAGTCTTTTATTACAAGTCTTTAAAATCCTTAACTATCTTACTTACAGATTGAAATTATCATGAAAGTAGAATTGTAAAATTTACTGAATTATTCCAAGTTATAATAAAATCTACATTTAATTAAAAACCATCTTGTATGAGCACCGTTCTAAATTATTTACAACTTTGTCATTTTATAGGTTAAATTAAGAATCAACATTAATAAACAATATTATAAATCACATTAGTCTCCTATTATATTCATAATTTTCTTACTAATTAAAAAAAAATCAGTGAAAGCTAGAGATGTGACTATGTTTTTTGTGGACTAGCTGACTATTTGGCTTATGAACCACCAACTAGTCTGTATATGAGAATTACTTTGACCTTCATACGTCATCAACTGGCTTATTGAATTATTGAAAAATACATAACAAAGTAACTATATTTATTTTCTTAATTAAAATAAATTAAATAAGAAAAATCAAAGACTAATTGAATCGGTCATTGTAAAAACATCATTAGTCAAGTTTTTTGAAACATGCTTTTTTGTCGCAAACACACTTTTATAAGCGGACACCCAAACTGGGTAAAAACCACACAAGTCACTACATTCCTTCCTATTTTAACAATATAGTGTAATCGTCTTACAATGCAAGTCACTGACTTAAGTGGTTCTCGCATGCATTAATAGATGGCATTAGTAGTCACGACTAAGAATGTGGCTGTATTCAAATGGAACATTTTGATTGGTAGAAATGTTGCAATTTAAATCATATGATGATTCGTTTTTTTAAATTCAAAAGTCACTCAGCAGGGGGATGAGTTCTTGTCACATGCAAAAGAAATATTATTTAAAAATTCATAATTCATGAAAGAGATAGCTCTAAGATCCACTGGCGAAAGTTGCAGGTTTGTATTAGTTTTCTAAAGAGTAATTTAGATAGATTCCATTTTATAGTAGGCAGGCTGATATTAAAAATAAATAGTTTTTTAAACAATAAATCGAAAGATGAACAGGATATAACATCTTCAGCACTTATTAAAAAGTTACTAGTTAAACAAGGATGATGTCAAAAAGAAAATTGTTTCCAAGTTTTTTGTTTCAAAACAAAGTGATAAAAATGTGCAAGAAAGCATTTACAAGCCTGTATGGAGTTACCGGCATGTCTTCCCATATCTTTTCTTACCCTTCACCTATAATTTGTGACTGATATTGGTTGAGATTGATTCATATATACATTTAGAATTATAGTCTACACCATACTCAACAAATAATAAATAAAATCATTTGAATTTAACAATACATTTTCATTTAAATATAACTTAAAATTGATGTAACTTATCTCAATATTTTCAGCATTTTAAAACTGGTTAGTTAGTGTTTTATGCAGATAAATCACTGACTTTAAAGTCACCAACTAGTCTGTTTAACTAACTAGAGACCGACTTTCAGTACATCTCTAATGAAAACTGACGATTGCTCTTAAATTATTAGATGAAAAATTAAGAACTATGTAGACGAGCGATTTATCGATCATTCTATTATTCGACTAATACTTTACCCAATTCTTTTCATAATCATCTCCGGCAGTCTTGAAGTCTCCTATTCAAGTTAAGCATGGTATTTCCATTTCGAAATTTCAACTGTA
Source organism: Druceiella hillmani (assembly GCA_039881145.1). NCBI lineage: Eukaryota > Metazoa > Arthropoda > Insecta > Lepidoptera > Hepialidae > Druceiella > Druceiella hillmani. The sequence continues at coordinate 40,966,695 of JAYKKI010000017.1, read as the reverse complement.
TGTTCAAATAGATATTTAGCACATAGCAATATCGTAATTGGATATCACTGTTTATTAAGAAATAGATTGTCTCATACCAGATTATTTAATAAATATATCCTATAGTTTTACAACATTAACAATTATAAACATTAATAGTACCTGTGAAACAGCCTTTAGCAGAGCGTGCTTTGCTGTTAAGTACAGGATCAATGCAACGCAGGGAACATGGAGAGAAGCGGTTGTTGTTCTTCTTGTCGCCGCTGGTGGCACGTGCAAACATTATGAAGTTACCATCTTCACCCCCTGGCGTGCATACTTCTGGGTCATGCTGTAAGCAATATTAACAATCTACTAAGTTTTTCCCCGTATATACAGAGTATTTAAAAGTAAAAGATACGAGTAGAACAATATAATTTTTCAGAAATCAAGTTAAATTCTACGTAATTAAAATATCCCAATAATTAACATCCACAAAAAAATAAAAACGTCATGGATAGGTTTAATTTCCACTAAGAATAAATCGGATGGATTGTAATTTATAATCATGAAATGTAAACACCAAAAATTATTTATTATTAAAAGTAGATTATTTTGATTTTTAGGACATAAATTCGGCAAAATTACGAATTCAGTCACGTGACAATGAACACCACTCAAAAAGTATTACGTCACACCTTTGTTTTTATTGACAGAAATAGAACAGCTTATCTGATTAATTTTTCGTTTTTAACAATTTTTGTAAAATTGATACCTCAATTACACCTTAAAAAATAAGTACTATTCACAATGGAATCAGGTTTTAGCAAAGCAAACAGTAGTAATTTACCCAAAATTGACGCTTCGTAGATTTTTCACGTCAAACAATGACTTCTGTTCATCATAATTTCAGAATGTTGAAACATTAATTACATAATGTAAATGTTTGATTTTTGAAAAATATCATTTTTCTTGGATTAAATAGATATTAAGGTAAAGCATTTACCACTTTCCCCAATTTAGTCAACTATAAAAAAGAATATTAGCTTATTATTGATCAGACTACTAAATAGTTTATGAAAACTACTACAACAATTGGATAATTGAGAATTTTTTAAAAAGTATTCCAAAAATTCAAAATCTATTTATTATCTGTAATAATGAGATTTTGATAAAAAATTTATATTGCTTTAAACTTCTTTAAAATTTTGCACTGAACCGCTCAGTCACGTGATATGTAAATTTGATAATGTCACAATAAACAAAATTAGCAGACAACTAATACTAGTACAGAGAACTTATAATTTTTATTCATTATTTGCTCAAAATCTCGAGATTCATAATAAATGATTACATTAATCTCTCGATCAATTTCAATGAAATGCATTAATTGCTATCATAAATATATAGATGAGGCATGTCAATATATATGTTATACAGACCGGTGAGCCAAAGTTGTGCCCAATCTCATGCGCGAGGGTCACATGTGAAACAGCAGGCGGCACATGCTTGCCGTAGTTCAACAGTGTCACTATGCCAGTGTTTAGAGATTTCATGCTACCTCGATAGTGCTGCAATGATAGCACATTCACAATACAATTATTAATAAGTAATAATTAATAATAAAGATTATGCATTTTAATACGAAGCGCATTATTCCATGATTTATTATATCTAGGATGTTTTTAAAAGTCATGGCACATCTTGGCAATAGATAGTGCTAGTTTGTGTTTGAGGTACTAGAGTCATTTGCATATATGCCTAATTGTAGCTTCATTCTTAAAAGTTGAACTATTTGGTTAAGTTTTGGAGATTTTAAGACGAGGGTAAGTGAAAGACCAAACTGTACATTTTCTGCATATTTTATTACTTCTGTAAGGGGAAGAATGCGCATCAAGCTAGTGCAGAATTACAGTTTACAGTGACAATGTTACACAAAGATTGAAAATGATAAAATTAAGACTTTAATCGAGTCAAATAAAAGTCACATGACACAAGAGAGTGCAAAAACATGAGGAAAACGATCCTGTTTAGAGTGATGAAAAATGGATTAAGTGTTTACAATAATGTTGTGTGAAATGTGAAATAATATTGTATTAGGACATGCCTGTTTGCCTCAAAGAACATCAAAAGCAGATGTTTAGTGGAGGAAGTTTATGCTGTCGGTGTAGTGGGATTTTAAACGTGTCATGTTTTTGACATCTTATCAAGGAACCAAACAATTCATTTGACTGTGTACTGTCAGCAATTAGATGATGAATCCATCCTCCAGAAACATTTAGAGATCATTAATTGTGAAGGAATGATGTTTCAGCAAGACAACATAAGACCACGTAAAAGTTTGATCGCCGTCAATAGTTTATAGAGCATAGATGGCATATGTTGTCAAATCTACCATACTTGCCTGACCTTATGCTGCTAGAATTTCTGTTTCACATTCTGCAAAACTCCTTTCGTGATATAATGTGATATAACAAATTTGAGCAGGTCAATAAGTAAGTTTTATTTTTCTATTTAAATGGCATCTATATTAAAAATTTAGAATGTAAAATTATAGAGAACTCTGAAACATTTCTCTAAATTCAAATTCTAAACATTAACTGTCGTGATATGATAGATATATTTAATGGATATGTGGACAGATAGTTTCATATTAATGTTTGCTATAGATAATATGGAACTCAAATTGACAAATAGATATATTGACTAGTATCTCGTTACATTGTTATGAGACATGGATGTTTAATTATTGCATAGTTTGCAACTGTAATCTTTGATTCCTTAATTCTGATAATTTTAATATCGTATTAATTTTTACTTATATATGCCTTCTAATATCATGGTGATTATAATACATATTGTTTCTCTTTTTGTGTAAAAGTGAGGTAATACTTAATGTATTGTAACAAAAAATAGATCGTACAGAATGATTTTCATTTAATATTGATATTCTGTTTTACAAAAATGTATACCATCACATAGATTACTTTAGGATGATTTTTCTCAGATTTTGCTAACTTAAAACATCTGTTTGTTAAAACTTATCTGAAAAAAGAAAAGCGTTAGGAAAATTTCATTATTAAATTAAATTACATATGTGTTTCATATTGTACGTCCCATTTTATAGTAAATAAACTTCGGGATGAAGAAAATATAAATAGAAAAGTTTTTTTACAAAGGAATTTTCATAACATAATAAGTGTATGTGTGATATTATTTTAATCTGAGTGATTAATAAGTAAGGTAAATAAGTAACTCGTCTAATTTGTCACCGATAAAGGTAGGTCCTACTATGAAGGAAGTATTATGATACTCATTGAAAAATGACAAGAGGTTATAGAACAAAGTGGGCAATCTATATTTCTATATAAATAAATGACTTTGGAAAACAGAAAAAAGTGTAATAACTTTTCCCACAAAACAATATAATTTATAAACTGGTATCATCACAAAATAAGAATGTCAGTGTACTAATCTATTCCATGTAACAAACATTTTGTCTAGTCTTTTTGATGAGCGTCTTTAGAAACTCTATGTGTGTTCTTTATTGCAGCTGTTATAAATAATTTCATAAAATGAACTTTACCCCATTCTTCTCACAGACACCTCCAGCATTCTTGAGATCACCAGTCCAGGCTAAGCCGAGTGTCCCCATTTCAAAATCTCGATACGTGAACATATACGCAAGGCAGAATGCATCGTAATCTTCCTCTGTGGATAATTATAATTTGTGAATAATTATATTTTGCTTATTGGCAGTTTGTTAATCAATAACATTAGATCAAATCATTGTTCATAATATTTATATCCAGAATTCTGGATGCTAAGCAATAGAAAATAAAATTATAAAATATATTGCTTGTAAATGAGAAATAACTAAGCAAGAGTACTTTTCAACATCAATATATTGTATAGAAAATTCAAAGCGAAATTAGAAAGTGATTAATAAACTATGGCTTTTTACCTGAAAACAGTTCTAAATATTTCTCAACTCCATAGTTACCAGGGAAACGATATTGAGGGTCCTTTAAAGCGTCCAGTGTGTGTACTTTGATACGCTTTATCATAAATGTGATGTTGTCTGGTTTACCGTCCTGATTGAAATCTATAAAAATTCAATAGATACAAATTTATTATTTCTTATGTATATTATTATTTTAAATCATTTAAGTGTACAGACTATTCTGATACAACCTGTGCCAAAATATTTGTTTTTACGTATGAACATTTTGAAAAATCTTCATCAAAATTGTATTTAGCGAACATATTATTTCATTGCATATGGAATGTGTACATTAGGAAAAAAATGTGTTATTTAATCAGTTTTATGAAAAACATATCTAAACTATACTTTTTAATAAAAGCAAACGTAATATAACCATAATTTTAAGTAACGAGATTGATTTACTAGAAGTGAATTTTTGTGGATAATTAGAAACATTTATTTTTGACAAAAAGAAGATATTCATTACATTAATACTGTTCAGACTTTCTGTTGTTAAAAGTTATTGTCTATACATAAAACAAATATTAGTTTTCAATCATAATTTTAAGAAATTAATATTATTAAACAGGGCTAGTACATGAGTAAATCTGTTAAGTACGAATAGACTTTGCACTACGTGAGTTCCGTATGCATTTACCCGCATATAAACATTTATGGGTACATAGAATTTCTATTAAACTTTACAAATATTATATTTCACCATCTAAATATATTGCTTATTATACCTTTCATAGGTGAAAAAATATGGTGAATATTTCGGAAATTGAAATTGAGAATCATCACTATGATTTTCTGATAAACTTTGTCGACAGAGATATTTCTGTGGACATTGTCTGCAATATCTCTAGAAATTACATAAAATCTAATTTGAATTTACAAAAGGATATTGTAATCCTTATAATTTTCTCTTTCAAATGATATTCTACACACCATGCGAAATGAAAAAAAAAATTGTTACCAAAAAATTTCCGTATGAACATACTTGCTCATTAACTATTGAGATATAAATGGTTTGAAGGGTTTTATTATTAAGCCAAATTTCCAGGTTCTATATCAAATGGTTTCTGAAAAAATGGCTGTAACGGACTTACATAACGAAGGTGAATCCGAGCATGCAAATGCCGCACATTAATAGCACAATTATTTGACACAAATTGTCCACGTTCAGGATGACCGAGAGAGCCCCAGAAATTTGCACCGAAGTTAACGAATCTCTATCTAAACCTGTATCATTGACTAGAGTAAAAAAACGATTGTGGAACGCTAATTTATTTGATCGTGTTAATGTCCGAAAACCTCTGTTAAGGCAACAAAACAAAAAAACGGATCCAAATCTTTTGGACTGAAATCAAAGTTTGAAATATTTGATTCAAAAAGGTGCATTTATGTTCGATGCAGTGCCGGAGGAAAGAAAATGGAAAAATGTGTAGTGCCAACCGTCAAGTACGTCGGTGGTTCCGTTATGGTCTGCGGTTGTTTCTCGGGTCATAGGACTAGCAATTTGGTCCCAATCGTAGTAATGATGACAAAAGAGCTATATAAAGGATAAGATTAATTGGGAAGGGGTTCATTTTCCAACATGACAATAAGCCAAAACATAGTTCTAAATTATATAGAAGTTTTTTACAATGAAAACAGACAGAATGGGTGTTAAAAACATTGTATGGGCACCTTTAGAGTCCTGACCTGAACCTGGAGAGGGTGAAGGTAGTTTGATAGAAATGTTCGATATTGAAGTCCCTCTTCACAATAAAACATGTGGCAGGCTCTACATGAAAGCTCAAGCAATATTTCCCAAGAAACAATCGACAAATTGATTGCTCGTATGCCAAGACTTGTGAAAAATGTATTTAAATGCAAGGGAGGATTTTTTGATAATGATTAATCAATCTGATAATTAAACCTCTTTCTTCATACACTCTCATTTGTTTCAATTTTATCTAATTTTTCAACTTTACTTAGGGTGGTCTCAAACTTTTGACCGGCGTGTATGTTTACATTTAATTCCAAATAATATCAGACTTGAGGCAAGTAAAATATATTCATTGATTAAAAATGTTAATATTTATTTGTATTCGTATACCACAACCTTATCCACTTGTTACAATTACTACGGAATATTTTGTAAAGTAGCCAACACATTTATATATATACGAAGTTTCCATAAACAACTTGCATGAATATAATATTTAAAATCAAATTGGAAATTTTTTATCTTTCAGTTGTACATAATCTTACTTGCCTAAAAGGCAAAGACCTAATGGATATTTTACATATGGTTTTACATAAAATTCTATAGAAGCCATAAACACTTTTACAATAGCTGATACATATTTTTAATCTTCAAGAAAGTTAAATTTCTTTGGCATAGAAATTACTTATAGATGATGTGTTTAACACTGTGGTATAGAGCTAGCGGTTATAGTATCCGGGATCAATTGTTGTACCTTGACAGGTACAACAACTGATCTCGAATACTATAACCGCTAGCTCCATACCACAGTATTAAACACATCATTGAGAGAGGACATGGACTGACCTGTTACTTTGTATATGGCATTGACTTTCTGAACATGCCTGGTCATAACGTCAATGCAGGCCTCTTCAGAGCCATACTTTTGGTAGAACATGTGATCGGCTTGCAAATAGAGCATGCAAGTTGTTTTCTTAGGGTCGATGGTGGCACGCTTATTAACATGTCGTAGATCCGTGTCAGTCACATTACCCGGCAACGTCGACACGATCGTGAAACCGATCGGCTTCTTGCTGACCGTGTCCTCGCGCACCACGCCCGGCTTAGTTTTTATAATCTCGACGTGCGTCTTAGGCCGCGCCTCGTCATCGAATGAGCCACCGACGATACCGCGGTTGTTCTTGAATATTAGGTTTTCGAGGCCCGTCTTGGCTTTTGGTTTTCGCGTACTCAGACGGTCATTACTATTAGGCACGCCGTCGCCGTTAGTGTACGGCACGTCTAGATCGAGCGGCAGCTCGGGGTTGGCGGGAGGCGGCGCGTCGTGCTCTTCCTGCGGCAGCCAGCGGCGCACGCGCGGCGTTGCCTCACCAGCGTCGAGCTCGTCGAGCGCCAAATCAAAAATACTGCCGACGTGACGCCGCTGGCGCGCCAGGTGCATGAGGTGGGAGGCGCACGCCACTGTCGCGTTGCGGGCGGGCTCGTGCACGTGCTCGCGGCTGTAGATAAGCGAGTGCCCATCGCCGCCGCTCACGCCGTAGCGCGAGAGCGGTTCTACGTAAAACTCCGCCGATGGCGTGCTGATGGTGCCGTCGAAGAGACCGTCCGCCGTGATGACGCCGTATACCGAGGAATTTTCGTCATCTGCAAATTTTAATACGACCATATGTGATTATTTAGAGATAGGGGTTGTCACTTTATTATTAAAATTAAATGCAAGAAAATATAGGATACGCTGTTATAAAAATCAATAAAAAGCGAATAGTAAAATGTAGGAAATGAAATGTGGCTATAAACGTCTGTTCCGTATTGCATTTTTAAGATAGATGATTTCTTTAATATACAATTGTTTGTACATTGTCATCTGCCCTTAATAGCATTTCATCAGCATTTAAGTATTATTGAAATGCCAATAAATGAATGGAAATAATGCCTACATAAAACCGCATTTCAAATCTCTATTCTTGGTAAATTAATATTTTTTAACATCGTACACTAATAAAGAAAAAGTTGTCCCTGAATCTCTTTTCACAGAGCCTGCTAGCAATTTACACTTCAAGCGTGAATAAAAGTTACCTTCGAGCGTGCCCGCGTAGACACGATCGGTAGCGTAGCGCAGCGGGCCGCCGGTGGCGTGGAATTCCACGTCGTCCGCGAACACCGACTCTGCGTCCGGCCGCAGGCGCAGCTTGAAGTCCCTAAAGAAAAAAAACACCTACAATCGGCTTTACGATTTATGTAACAATATTATTTTTATCTTCGAATAATGAAGTGATAATTGCGTATAAGAGCCATCAGGCTAAGAACATTTTTACGGATGTATGTAGCAAACGGACAACGGTATTGAATACCAAAACGCTTTGTTGTTGTTTTCGTAAGTTTTTTTTCTGCTCTAACTCTTTTTTTCATATGGGCTAAATTCGTAACATTCAATCGAAGTAAAAATGATTGTCGATATTTCACATCTTCTTAACACAAGGCTATACAAAGATATTTGGACACTAAATATAATAACAGTATTGATGTAAACCAATGATATGTCAGTAGCAGACTAAAAGTGGTGTTCAAAGAATAGGACAGCTCGTGGCAAAGTTTTTTAATTACATTTAATACGAACTACATACAAATAATGTTTTACGAAATTTACTTTTGAATTACGTCGAATTAGCTGTGCCCACGACTTCTTCTGCGTGGACTCCTTAAAAATAATATTAACTCTAAAATCGATACACGTAAAGCCATTTATGTAATAATTATGAAAGTAAACTTCTTTTAAATAGGTAAGTGCACTTTGTATTGAATTTTAATCTCTTTAGCTGTTCTTGCGCGATGCACAAACAAATAAACAGACTCGCAGAAAAACGAACATGAATTCTAAAAACAATATTTTATATTATATGTATAGACAATAAAGCGCATAACAACTAAATTTGTACAACCTAATACTAAACCTACCAAAACAACTAAATAACAAGTATTGACAGCAGATTCAAAATTTAAACAAATTGAGGGAACAAACTAACCTTATAACGAATACACAAAAAATTAAAAATTTTATGTGTGGAAGACGATCACGGACAACGACCTCTGGCGTCTGCCAGCATTCGGGTTGTTTATTAAAGCACCTACCCTTTCCGCGCCACTCCACACTTCACCTCTGGACCATACCTGTTTCACGATGTATGTCCGGGTGAAAAACATCAATGCGCGATTTAAAATACACGTAGCGCTATCTATCGTGATACACAAGTACATATAAACTTGTATAATTACTATGCGTCGACTAACTAGGCATTTTGTTATTCTAATGCAACATAAAATATTTTTTTTAAATATACAATTAACATATCTTCTGACTAAAGAAACACATGACGATGAAATAAAAAGTATTTAGTTTTTATTTCATCGCTTACTCGTTCTACTCTACCGTTACTTCAAGTCGACTCCTTTTTATTTTAAAATCCCCATCTATATCGAGTTAATAGTGTTTACGCGCCTAATTGTGTTTACGTCTATTACTTATCCTTCACCTCCTCGATTATTATTTATTCACAAATATTTTCGATGTACTCACGTCCAGAGTTTAAAGTATTATTGTATTAAAAAATATAGATTGTATAGAAGGCGAGGGCGAGAGTGATAAAACAAAAGTGAGCTAGCAATATTTTGTTGCTCTTTTTACACTTGAACTGTGTTAACAAACAAGACCAAACAGTAATCTCTCCTTTGGTTACGGATTCAGATGATCCGTCATTATCTATGGTGATTCCTATTGGCCTTACGGCAATAATATTCCATTCGCATCTACATCGTACTCGTTCACCTAAAATATATGAACCTTTTTTATATTACGTACACCTTTTTTATATACCTTTTTATACGTATTCTTTTTTGACCCACTGGTATCTATCCGTGTTACTTAATATTCGAATGTGTGCCGCTCCCTGGAACAATATTGTTTGTTCGTTTTATAAGAGTGTAACGTCTCTGTTTAAATATTGAATATATTTGGCGTTAATTTTGTAGAAATTCATTATTCACAATTAAATGAAACTACGTGATGTAGTATTATTTCTACTTTCTTTAAGTTCTTTACCACGACCTAGGTTTCGTTGTATTACAACATCTTCAGGTGGGCAAGATTAGCAAAGATGCCCAATGTAGGGCATATCTAATTGTGTCTGTTTAATATAACGTCATTGTTGTAAACTTAATTTATAAATTTAATTTGTCATATCACTGATGACGAAATTATGGAAGACCCAATTCTTACATAATGGCGAGAAAGTAACGCTAAACCGGGGCCGCTACAACCAACTTATTATTCCTTCTGCGTCAAACGGCGACATTGTCTGCACAGGAAACTTACCTCATTTCAAAGTCACGTATAATCAACCGTTATTTTTAAAATTTTTTTAAATTTATTCAGAAAAACGTCAGAGCGTCAGATTCCCAGAAACTCATATTCGACAAGATGACCAACCTGTTGTGTGCTGTGAAGTGGATGCGGAGATGCTGGGGTGCGTCCCGGCCGCGGCGCGGCGACGCGCGCTCGTACCGCGCCAGCTCCCAATGCCGAATGTAAGGACTCACCTTCACACCTGCAACAGAGCATTACACAAATAATACAGGATCCACAGACCACTTACCTAAACCCTTTGGTTCAGTAGTCTGTGATACGCTTGCACAACAAACTTTTTCGATCAAAACACTTTGGCTACAGACATCACGTACCGATATTTTATTTTTAAGCCTAATAATAAGCACAAATTATAAATGGATCATGTTGGAATATATATATTATAAATTTTTTATTAAGTTTTATAAGACAAATAATGTTTAAAATGAAGAGATATAAATATGAGAAAATTAGTTAGTTTATGAAAATATTTTTTTTGGCACGACATTAATAGCCAATAGCTTATACGAGTAATTTAGAAACGATTGCAATCAAAGAAATTGTGATCGTCATTACGCTATCATGTCAAATTGCATATATAGTTATGCGATGCTATTCAAATATTCGTAAAATACTGTAAAAACCAGTTAAAAGTGGCATATAAATACAGTTTAAATTTAAAAAAAATTTAGTAACAAGTAACACGTTGCCGTCCCAGTAGGCGAGTGTAAAGCGTACACTTAGCGGCAGGAACAAAGTTAACCGCATGTAGGATATTATGAAGAATTCTGATTACGTGTGAGTTGATTTTAGTATTAGAATGGACGGAGACGCGAAATCTGCTCTTGAGAGCTTCTATCTAAGTCTGCTCTTCATAGTAATCCCGATTACTGCGTAAAGGTATGCCCTATAAGGTAGTCTAGTGTTATCCCTGGTTACGACTAATGAACGTGTTGCGTGTCACGGATATAAGTTAGATGCCATACACAGACTCACTGTTTAATAGACGAACTTCCGCTAGAGTCGTGTGCGAATATTAATGTTGCTCAACGGTTGCCTTCAGCATATATGTTACGCGAGTTTGGCTTCTCCTGGTAGCTATCGAATGATGGAAAATGCTAAAGAGACAAAATAAAAGGTATTCAATTATTTTAACGCGCGAATTCCATCGTTTCCACAGCCCGTCATAAGATAAATATCTATACGGATGAAGAAAAAAGTTAATAATATATTTAGCTATTCTTCGAATTGTATCAATCACATTTGCAAAAATGTGAACAAATCGTCGAATTCAAGAATAGATAATTTAGCAAAAGGCTTTTGTTTCTACAATGTCATTATATTTAACAATGATTTTCATTTCTATATAAATTACAATCGTCTTAAATAATTAGTTTCGATAGCATCTGTTAAAAACTACAAATCCGATATTATTCATGAGACGTGTGAAATGTATGATATAGAAAAACTCGACTGAATAGATTTGAAAAATTTGAAGAGTTTGAAAAATTAACTTCATTATTCCTAATTAAATGAAACTACGTGATGTAGTATTATCTAGTATTATTTAGTAAAGATCTTTACAAATAGCCCACCTGAAGATGTTGTCGTATAACGAAACATAGGTCGTGGTAAAGAACTTAAAGAAAGTAAAAATAATACTACATCACGTAGTTTCATTTAATTGTGAAAATACGTTATGTAAACTATTCCAAGTGGTTTCCACTGAACAAATTAGAGCATAAAGCAAATAGACGAGAAAATTATGTATAACTAATAAGAAAGTGTGCTGCGTGATGTGTGTTTTTGAAATAAAAGTTTTTGTAAAAAACTTTTATCAATATACCTATACGATCACGCCAATCCCAATACCCTTATAGCTATATACTTCTGTTAATGAACTCAGATGGGTCACGTTAACTCCTCCTTCCTGAAACACGACAGGGAGGGTGACCAGACTCGTTAATGTATTTAAGAGACATACAATTAACATCAAATATATTTCACATCCAACAGCAGTAAATAAGATCGGATGTAAGCAACTTTAATTTCGTGGTTATTTATAGCAAGTTGATCTGGACGTGACTTAACACCGATGGCCTATTAACTGGCTTCAAAAAATGAGAAGGTTCTCGATTCGACTGCATTTATTTACGTATATTAACGCATTTTTATTTAAAAGGGTATAAATAAAGGGTCTTGTGTGTTATCACACAAGATCTAATTATTAACCTCAGAGGTAGACAATGGAATTCGTCGTAATGAACGGAACAAAAAAAGCAAATCGAACCACTATTACGTTGGGTTTCGTTATTATACTTAATCATTTTTGTTTTAGCTTGGTATCGATTCCAAAAAAAAAGCATTAATATCAATACACAGAGTAAACGTCGATAATTTTGAACCCAGTGATTATAGCATGGAAAGCATCACATGCCATTAATAAAAAAACATCCGAGATGTCTCTCGAATACCCCATTCCGGAAATGTATACATTTGAACTTTCACGTCTTTACCATTCAAAAAGTGACCTGCTATGGTTAATAAAATCATGAAAATAGTCTCCACCCGGATGTATACCGAAAATACCAAGATTCCATAGTTTGTCGCAACGCTGATCGTACCACGTCTCTTGCACGTAACGTACAACCACTTGCTTTTGCCCAACAGGCATGTTTAAGTAGATGATGAATTTAACACTAAGATGCAATGAGTAAATGCAATATACGTGCTGCGTCATTTATTCTCATGTCGTAAAAATATTGTTTTTTTTTTCTATTATTAAGTAAAAAAACAATAATATTCATCCTACAGGAATTATGCCATTTTTCAGGTTGAAAATAAGTATAATTATTTGTCTATAAGAATCATGAACTATGCGTTTACAAAGTTTCATGAAAGTCTGTACTGCCGTTTGGGAGTGATCTAATATCAGACATCAGTACACATTTTCATAGTATTAGAATTCATCGCCAGGTAAGCCATGGTGTACTATGTCACACGAACTAAACGTAGAGATTTATCGCTCGGTTTATATGCAGAATCATTACGGTAAGCAACATACAACTTGAGAAGCATATCAACTTTCGAATTAATAATTTAGTATACGCAAACGTACGTGGCAGGCACAGATACGGACACAGACGCAGCACGCACGTGCGCACACACACACATATGTATACGCAGTTATCATCCAAGCATAATATAATTTTGTACAAAATTTCTGACATTTTACACCTGTACGTGAGAATATGGGTGTAGCATTATTTATTTAAAATGTAACTTGATTAGATTAGCGTTGGCATCGTCTTTTTAAACCAAACTGTTATACGAACTATTTCATACATCAAATATCAACATTTTTCTATTTGTATCGAACTTTTACATATCGATATAGCAGTCAAATTAACACATGTCTATCAGGTCCCGCTGACATGAATGCAGCAAACAATATTTACGCGCGGTAAGTCAAAGACGGAAGCTGGTATTACTTTTATATTTGCTATCTTGACGGAAGACTAGACCACCACATTAAATAAATACACATTAAGTCGAAACATTTCTTCCTATATTTTTACACATAGACTGAGGTAGATGTAATAGCTTATCCGGAAGAGGCATAATTTGTTTCAGTAGTGGTAACAGGAAGTAATTAAAATCAACAAATTATTTAGCACCATCTGGAAAATCATAACATACCCGATCAGGTAGTTATTAACAATGGCAAAAATTGTGTTACAAGAGCCAACAAAACTTGCAAGGCATGAATATCTACGAAAACTCGTATTGTAAAGGGTATACGATTATGTGTGTGTGTGTGTTTGAGCGCGTGGGTGCGTGTGTGTGTGTGTGTGTGTGTATATACACGAGTATTTGGGAGTAATAGTAATTGTGCAAGGTGATCAATATTCTAAGCTATTTGCAACTTATTCACGGTCGTACCAGCCACGTCGTGGCGGCGTCGTGCACACCAGCAGAGCTGCTTTAGCTAGCCACCGTTGACGCACTGAACGCAGCCAGTCCAGGTGACCGCGTATAAGTTAGAGCCCGGCTTTAATACTAATAATACCAATTTTAGTTAGATAATATTCCAGGAAAAACACAAACAATAACAGAAAAATTAATTAATCTATCGAAAATTAACAAGTTTCGATTTAGATTCTTAAGTATTCATTTTATTATCCTGAAAAGGTGGTTAGCTCGGCTCGCGCAATTTTGCCACAAGCATCATCGACACCGCCGGTTTACAGCTAGCGCCTGACAGTATACATTAAAATATACATACACTTACACATTATATATATATATATATATATATATATATATATATACACACACACATATATACATAAATCCCAATACACACACAAACGTACACAGTGATACCAATATATATGTAAAGAAGAGTAAAATAATGAATGCGGGCAGATTGAAAGATACGTAGTAAAAAAATATAATGTCATGTTATCATTAATGAAATTAAAATAAACAGGCTTATTCTGCAAAAAGCCACATACGTACATATCTTTTAACCCATGGATGTAGGTGTCTTAAAGGGTGGAACGAGCAGGAACATCGTTCCAATTTTTTGTGGCAGCATACTTAAAACTGGATATTCGGAATCCAGTTGATCTCAAAACAGATTCTGTATGTTGTTTGCTAGTAAACGCAGACCATAAGTAATGTCACTATAATCAAGTAAAGGGAAAATGACGCTATGAAGATTTAGCTCTGTTCCATTCGTCTTAATGCTCTGTACCGTTCCGGCCGTTATCTAAAGATAAACGGTACAGGGCATTAAGACGAATGGAACAGGGCTAAATATTTACAGAGATATATTCACTGAATTTTAGCTGGAAGTCCATTATGACACCGATATTCTCAGCGTGCTTAACCGTCTAATAAACTGTCCACTTACAACTAGTCTCAATCTCTCCACGTGGACCATGCGGGGTTACCTTCCGATAATCGGAAAACTAAATTAGTATGTTTGTACGACCAGTTCCAGATGTTCCCCAGATCATCATTAATGTTATCATGCAATCTATCCTCGTCTCTTATATGGAAAGATTTATATAGTTGTTTGTTTCCTGCATAAAAGTGCGTTTTAATATATTTTAAGTCACTCATATTATATGACGTGTTCAGGGTGAAAAGTACGAACCAAGGGTACACCTGTTGAAATTGTATGGTTTCTAGAGGTCAGAACCAGATCTCCATAAAATATTCTGATGAACTGACATTGTCGGTGAAAATATCTTTTAAACCATTCACGTACATTTTCAAACAGACCTTAGTATTGAAATTTACCCAATAAAACTGACGAGCTTAGGCAGCAGCCGCAGCCGCGTCGCCTTTATCGACTGTGGTTAACACGTCATTAGAAAATATAGAAGTGCTTTATAAATACTGTATAGAGATGAGAAACCTGAATGGTTATAAAAATAAAAAAAATGCTGCAATGTCTATAAGGATGAGTACAAATGTAGAGAACGTGCTAAAACTTAAATAAAACGCCTTTTAGATATATTAAGCAACTATAAACTATAAATAAAATATTTATAACTTTATAATTATTACAGATGTATCAGTCAATGTTGTAGATTTTTGTTCTCAAAGAGTGGTCAATTACTCTTAAAATTACTCTTTTCATATTTCAAATAAGGCTATCCAATAACTGTAGGCGGGGAGAAATGGCTATTAAAATGTATTATTATCTTGTATCAAATAATTTTCCAACACCAATTAAAACAAATACTTACAAACGCGAATTAAAACAAACATCGACACGAATTAAACAAATACATTTTTGTCCGCGGCTACACTAATTATTTTCATGGGAATATTCTGACATGATACATTACCAAATATTAATATTGAGGAAAATGAGCTTCACTTTCATGTTTAAACCGAAGCACCGCCAGTCCCTGGAGTCCAACTCGAATTTAGTTTAATTGATCGAATTACAAATGACCCTGTTTTTGTTCACATCTGAAAACGTGGTAGGCTAGGCTTGAACCACCTCAGGAGATTATAGAGCAAAGCGGGCTTTACAAGGCACGAGATGTATATAGAGAAATTATTTATCAGGGGAAGAGTTATGTAGGGCATAAAATACAGAATAAACTTTGGGGTAACTGCTACCCCCACACACCGTACTACGTCGTCTTAACAAATGCAAACAGACAATCTGCAATCTTGCAAATAAAATGGGGGATTACTGTTAAGATGTGTAATTGAGTATTAAGGTTTTATAATAATAAAGAAGAAGTTAAACATATAAAAGTATTTCTAATTCATTAAAATAACATGGTAACAGTCCGCGGTTGAAAAGTTTTCAAAAGTAAAACGTAAATAAGGAATTTTTGCAAATATAAAAAGGTGAACAATGGCAGCTAAGAACAGCGATATAAATATTCCAATTTTCGATGGAGCAGATTATAGTAACTGGAAAATACGAATGCTTAAGTTTCTGCAGTATAAGAAGTGCAAGGATGTTATAATGAGAGCAAAAATTGAAACCGATGACGACAAGTGGGACGAAAGGGATGTCCAAGCAACAAACTACATTTACAGTGCAATAACTAACAGTTAGAATACACAAGCGAACATGAGTAGAAAGAATATGACAGTGAAAGAAAAACTACATCGTACATTGTGTCATATAAGTTTTAATAATTTGGAATTAATGTGTAAAAATGAGTCATTAGAAGGATTATCAAAAGATATTGAATATGAATATTTAAAATGTGCTATATGTATTGAAAATAAAATGCATAACTTACTATTTCATAACAATCGACAAAGGGCAGAGGCGATATTAGATATTGTACACACATATTTAAAAGGGCCACATCAGACTACAGGATATCATGGAGAAAAATATTTTTTTGAGCTTTATAGATGATTATAGCAAGCTGGTTAAAGTTTATTATACCAGATCAAAAGATGAGGTATATGACTACTTTGTGGAATACGTAAATGAGGTTCAGAACTTAACAGGAAAAATGATAGAGGAACTGCGATGTGACAATGGAAAAGAGTACATGAATGCAAGAGTTTTTCAGTTTGCAAGAAAGAAAGGAATAATAATAAAACCTTGTCCAGCATATGTTCATGAATTAAATGGAACAGCAGAGAGATACAATCGTACACTAATGGATATGGGTAGATGTCTTTTATCAGAAGCAAAGGTGGAAAGAAGATTTTGGCCAGAAGCAATTAAAACCGCAGCTTATCTTAAGAACAGAACATTGACTAATACTATTGTGAACAAAACACCATACGAAATATTTTTCAAAAGGAAGCCGTCTGTTCAAAATTTTAAAATGTATGGAAGTAAAGTTTTTGTGAGAATTCCAGAAGAACGGAGAAGGTATAAATGTGATAAGAAAGCAGAAGTTGGAATTTTACTTGGTTATACTGATACTGGATACAGAGTATTAATCAACAACAGAGTTATTATTGCTAGACATTGTGACATAATAGAGGAAGATGTTAAATTGTGTGGATTTGAAGGTGAGGAAGAAGATAAGATCAGTGATAATATGGAAGGAAGGGAAAAGGAAGACAAACAGACACAGGAGAAAAAGGATACAAATAAATATTTCGGAAATAATGAAACACATGAAGAAGAAAGTAAAAATGAGATTATAGAAAGAATATCAAGAAGACAAGTCAAACCTCCACAACGTTTTGATGAGGAATTTGGTTATTATCCTATATACTGTAACTGTTGTGACGCTTCGTCTTCTAGTGATTTTCAGGAGGCGATTACATGTGAAGAGGCAACTAAATGGAAAGATGCAATGAACAGGGAGATGGACAGTTTAGTGAAAAATTATACATGGACCCTAGTAAACAAACCTCCTGAGGACAAAAAGGTAATTAATGTCAAGTGGGTATATAAAAGGAAGAGTGAAAATGAATATAAAGCAAGGCTAGTGGTAAGAGGTTTTCAACAAACTGACTGTATTGATGACACTTATTCTCCTGTTGCTAAGATGCCAACTCTTAAACTACTATTATCTTATTGTTGTAAAAATTCTTTAGTTAGTCATCAAATGGATGTTGAAACAGCTTATTTAAACGGTAAAGTTTTGTCTGAAGTTTATGTAAAACAGCCAAATGGCATAGCCATTTGGCTGTGAAAATGGAACTGATAAAGTATATAAATTACATAAATCATTATATGGTTTAAAAGAAAGTCCCCGTGCATGGTATGAATGTTTTAACGATTTTTTGACTATTTTAGGTTTTCGCAGAAGTAAATATGATTATTGTTTGTATTACGGAGAACAGCTTAACGGTTTATATATTATTATTTGTTGATGACTTAATCATATGTTGTGAAAATGAAGATGTAATTGCTAATATAAAAACGAAATTGTCTAAACAGTTTAAAATGAAGGACATGGGTAAAGTAAAAATTTATATTGGAATAGAAATTGAATATAACTATAATCAAGATAACATTTTAACTTTAAGTCAAAAATCTTATATTGAGTCTTTAGCTAAACGTTATGATATTGAAAGTTCAAAATTGTTTAAAACCCCTATGGAAATAAATTTAAAATTGGAACAATCTGATATTAATGAAGATGTAAAATACCGAAATTTAATTGGTGCCCTCTTGTATGTTAGTTCAGGCACCAGACCAGATATTTGTTACAGTGTAAATTATTTGAGCAGATTTCAACACTGTTATAATGAGACACATTTCAAATATGCTCTGAGAGTTTTAAAGTATTTGTATTTGACAAGAGATCTTAAATTAAATATTGTAATAATAGTAATGCTGATATTTTGGATTGTCATGTGGATGCCGACTGGGCCGGAGATATTTTGGACAGAAAGTCTCCTACAGGATTTGTTATTAGATTATTTGGAAATATCATTTATTGGAAATCAAAGAAACAAGGTAGTGTAACAAAGTCTTCTACATTTTCTGAATATGTTGCGTTATCAGAAGCGGTAACAGAATTAAAATTTCTTATTTGTTTATTGAATGATGTTTTTACTAAAATTTGTAAACCAGTTAAAATTTATGAAGATAATTCAGGCGCTGTACCTATTCTAAATATGGAAATTTTACAAAGAATTCTAAGCATATTAAAGTTTACTATCATTTTAGACATGAGAATGTTAAGCCAGGCAATATTGATGTTGTAAAAATAGAGTCTGAAAATAACATTGCAGATATATTTACTAAAGCATTGGGAAATGTTAAATTCATTAAATTCAGAGAGATGTTAAATTTAAGAGACTATTGTAAGTGTTTATAAATGTTTTTTGCCAATATAAATGTAAGGAGGCGTGTTAGGAATTATAGGTACTTTTATATTGGCAACACTGCTCCTTCTTCGCTTTGCAAATAAAATGGCGGATTACTGTTAAGATGTGTAATTGTGTATTAAGGTTTTATAATAATAAAGAAGAAGTTAAACATATAAAAGTATTTCTAATTCATTAAAATAAAAATATACTTCTTTTAACTCACTCAGTGGTCTAGAAAGAGTGCCACTTTTATACTTGATCTTGAGGGTAAAATTGCCGTGTATGATGATAATGAAACAAAGTAAAATAGCGATAATCTCATCCTACGTTAGTTGCAATATTAATCATCGACAACGTTAAAAGCGATTCAGCGAAAAAGACGTACTCAGCGACGCTTCGACACAAACCATATGCGTTGCATCGCAACGACGAGGTCGCGCATTGGACGCCACAACGAAGGATACCTTCCGCATGGGCGCGTGTACAGGATGGACAAAGAAAAAAACATCGACTGCGCACGGAGCGATGCCTCCGAACCCGCCGTCGTGTATGTAGGTAACGAGCACCATACATAATGGCAGATTAATGAGGAAAGCCGCGACGTGCGAGTGGCGCCTAGTGCGCGCCGCGATACATTCCTTTTATATGGGGATCTATGACGTTCTCTTGGTAGGAATTTGTTGAATTATAGTGGGCGGCGACGCGGACGAAATCGGCGGGTGCTGCGTGCCATTACCGCTGTGTAATCGTCGCTTTATCGATGATTGATTCTCGATTGACGACTTCGCCTTACAAACACCTTGCACAAGATTTTATCAAGTCACACTGCATTAATTTTTAGTCAGCTTATAATCAACTCAAAATTATTATTGTTTCATGCAGGATTTTAAAACTCGTATTACATTTAAACCTCTCGAATTCGAGCTCGCATATTAAGCTGGCGTTATAGCAGAGGGTACGTTACAGAGCTCTTTGTGCGAGTTTTGTTGGAAAATGAAAGCGCTGGAACCGCTTAGAGTGGCAGCTCTTAAAGGATTCGCTCTCAGCTAGTCTAGAGCCCTTCGCCCGTTTACCTGCGCCGCCACCGACATTTTACGACTGCGCGGCGTCTCCGCCTACTGCCTACTGCCCGGCTTTTAATGTGCTTTTGCAAGTTGTAAAGCCGTAAATTATCTCACAATTGTAGTCCTGTGTATTGTGAACAGGAGCATGCCGTAACGCACTGCTAATTCATACGAGTAACTAAAAGAGGCCACTGTGCATTTATACATCGCGGTCGACGAACGCCCATTCTTGGTATAAGAGGAGGGCTTGGTACTGCGACGATGTGAATGAATAAGATTAAGGATAAAAAGTTAGATTCTTTTTAAAACTGGTTGATTTTATGTCTGTGATTGAGCCGCAGCCCTACTATAATTGGCGGAGGGCACGTATAAATAATGATAATGTTAAAATAAAACAACCAAAAACAAAAAAAAAACTCGTATAGATTCAACAAGCTATCTGTCTGACAAACTCTTTTGATATTGAAGTTACTTGAAATAGTGAAGCAGAAACCCCTAATTGTGTACAAAGATATTAATTGAAACAGAATATGTATATTGAAAATCTGACGTTTGAAAGAAGTAATGTATTGAGACAACTTTAAATAAACAATTACTAAATAGTGTTTTCTATTTTATTGAAGGAGACTGACTAAAAAAAGAACAAAAAGCCCACATGCGCATATATTCTATGAAAGATTTTCTCTATAGGAATTTAGTTTCGATGGAAACGAATATTGAAATTGGACTACAACACTCTATTTCTGTATTCAGTCAGTTTACATGCAAATTACCGTAATATAAATGGAGTAATTTCGAGTTTGTAATAAAATGATAATCGTTTGTATTTTAATATCTTCATAAGTTGAAATTTAATAAGAAATGATGAATGTTTTATAAATCACCTGTCTCGTCCTCAAGTCAATAATAGCTTTTTAAACTTCCTTCTAAACATAAATAAAGCTTTACAATTGATTGTAAATGTACAAAGCCATCTCCATTTATTATCTGTCCAACAATAATAAACGGACGCAGCTCAGTGGTAAAAAGCTGTCATTTTGTTTTGAGAATTAATACCATAATTGTAAGAGAAAATATGCCACAATGGATACACTCGATATTAAGATAAGATTCTGTAAACTATTTTATATCACCATAAATAACGCACTATATAGTCGCCATGACTTAATATTTTGAAGCGCCTGTTTCTCCAAACGGAATAAAAATTTTTAGCTTATTTAATTCCAAACTCGGACAGAAAATTTAATCTGCTGTAATAATAATTGAATTAACTAAAGTTTAAAAAAAACATGTTTCACAAATTTTCCAATTTATATATTTTGAAACAAGCTTTGTTCATCGACGTACCGAAAAAAATGTTACGATTTGGAAATAACATAATTTCAGTAGTGCTTTAGGAATAGATATAACATTAATATCTGTTCCTGATGATTATAACTGTAAAAATTTCTTGAAGAGATTTTCCAGAAGAATATAGACGAGTGAGTTAGAGCTCTGCGTTTAAATATGTTGAATATTATATCTACCGCAACGTTGAACTTGTGAACTTGGCCGCGTTGAACATTTTTCATATATTTATCGCTTTAACAACCAGAGTTATGTAAATAGAAAATTCTAATGGTTTTATAGATCTTACCATATGGCAAAACAAGAGATACAAGAATTTATCGCAGTCAAGTAGAATGCTGCGATGTATAATATTCAATAAATCTAAACGCAAAGCTCTAACTCACTCACCTACACTTCTCTAGCAATGTTATGTAACAATTTGGCTGTTTTTATCTGACTACTTTTAACGGCCAGCTCTTAAGAGGTATCTTAATAATGTGTACAGTAATATTTATGATAGGATTTTAATGTCTATCGAGTTTCTTTAAACATTGATGATTTGTTTGACGCAGGTAGGAAAATCTTAATATTTTATCTAGATTTTCATTTTTATTTTTGTATATTGTTTTCTTCTTCTCGGGCTCTTTTTTGCAGCAGGTTGAATTTTAAGAAAGTTGGTCGCATTACACATTTACTTTCTTTAACTTTTTTGAGACGACACCTTAAATTATACGGTAGGTAAATCCTGTCTGCGGCTCCTACTTTATCGGTTGTACTCAATAGCCGATATTTGCGGCTAAATGTTATTGAGATTGAAATTAATTAAATGGACGCCATCAAGCGTCTTCACCCTAGCGGATTCGATACCAATTAGAGAATTGGCGAGACTGTGTCCCTGGCTCTTATTTATAGTTAAAGCCCACACTGGACATATAGAGTATTGTGTTCAACAAATGTAGATAGATTGTTTAGGTCTCGAACTTAGTCTTAATAGGTTCCAAGTCATGCACCAAACCATGCTTGAGTTTAATGATCATTTTCCTATCCTTTTTATTATAACTCTAGATACCGTTTAACATTCTCCTGTAAAGAGACTTGCGCCGGTGCAAAACATCATAATGCACGTTAAATATATAAATATCATAACGCCCTTTAACGTCATTTCTCGAGAAATGCAGGCGTCCCACAGGACCACCGGTATTACCATCTATCGGCCCTTTACTACGAACCTCATGGTCTATTCACGTAGTGACCAGTACGTGAATAGACATTTGGAGTGTAACGCGTTTATAAACTTCGGTATTAGGATAATTTAATAATGGACGTGCTCGTTAGAAATGTGAACTTGATGCTCTTTCCCATGATACGTTGATCTGTTTCTATAAGTGTACTACCGATCACAGAATAAAAAATTGCATGAAATAAGCATAAGCCATCACCTGGCACGTGAATTATCCTATACACACAGCGGATCATCATCAAGATCTAAAAACTCGGTTTCTTCTTCGATAAAACGCGCCTTAGCAGATAGATGTTTTTTTGTTATATACAACTTCTTTTATGGTGTAAAAAATGAACGAATTGCTAAAAGATTCAACGAATCCAAAATTTGTATCATCAAATCATACAATATCAACTATCAAATTATTGCAAAAGAAAATCCCTTTTTCAAAGCGGAAGTATTAGTTTATGAAAATCAAATCCCCACCAGTTACGAAAAGACGTAAGTCACTAGATGATTGAACATAAATCGCAGTCCAATTATACTTTTTATAGAAATGTTCAGTACTAAAGTACCTTTTAAAATTGATTAAATACTTCTATTAGAAATGTTTCTAATAACTTTAATTGTTACTGTATACTACGAAAAACCTATATTAATACATTTTTCATAGTAATTTGATGCAAATAAATATTTTATTTATTTGTAATCTTCAACAAAAAAAACTACATTTGGCAAACTTATTATTATATGAGCAAACTCTTTAAGTTAGCCAAAACACCAGAAGTTGAGAAATTAGTGTTGTGAAAGATTGCAATAGATTGTCAGTGAGATGTTAGAAAATTAATTGCCTATTAAAATAAAACGATTCAAAATATAATTTAGATACTTTAGGTCGACTTTTATAGATTACTTTAGGTCGACTTTTGAAACTTGTCATAACTATATTTTACGTCAATTTGATGAAAGTGAGGAATTTTTTTTCACACATCTTTTACACGTAACATTATTTTCGCACTTTAGGCCTATATTTAAGTTAAATACATACAGAATTTCAACCGCAAACTTTGAGCTTTAGAACACCATGAAACCAAAAAGATAAATTAATGGACAAACGAAGGATTACAGTGAACTTCATTACAAGATTCCCAGAAGAAAAAGTAGTTTTTTATGTGACAAATTGTAGATATACATTTTGATATGCCCTAAGAATCAATATGAGAAAAGAAAAAAAGGGCCTGTGGAAAGTTGCCAATTTTATGTTCAAAAATTTATAGGTGGCGATGGACCAAAAAAAACTTTCAAGAACTAGTTAAATGGTACATTGTACTTCTATCAAACTATATAGAAAATATTATTTTTTCAGAACTTAAACATATTGCGTATATCTTTCATAGGCACATTTAAAAAAATATAAAATTCCACATATAATTAGAAATCATTAGATCTTGGATTTCTCTCTTTACTTGTGCTATAAGACGACTTTCAATATTCTAGTTCGATCGAAGTACACTAACGGTTTTAATGGTTAGTGGTTAAGACTATGATGTTAATAAAAAAATATTGCCTGCTATATTTTTCACAAGTGTATATTTAAAAAAAAAACATAATCCCACATAAAATTAGAAATCATTGATTTTTGGATTTTTCCTTTAATCTGCTGTATAAAACCTGCATTATGTCTACTTTCAACATTTTAGGTAAACCGGAAGTACCATGTAGGTTTTTATGATCAGTGGGTAAGACTATGTTAAAAATAAATAAAACAATCATTTTAAAGGGCCATCCACATATATTTTGGTCGCCTGAACCAAAACACTTTCAATTTACACCAGTATAAAGCCATAGTCCTCAGCATAATCGTATACTTTTTTTTAATTACAACTTGATATCCCAAGCCGTTTCTGAGAAAAGTGGCTTTGACAGATAGGCAGACTGACGGACGACCAGGTGATCCTATAAGAGCTCCGTTTTGTTCATTTTGACGGACGGAACCCTAATTGTTATGGGAAAGATTTTAATTCAGTCTCCTGCGCTCGAGGCGCTATCGCTTACCGCTCCGAATTTTAATACTAACATTGTGACACTTCATAATGTGTACTCAATATATTTGTACTTAGTCGTAATAGTCTATCACTTATCAGTCGGTAGAGTAGGGAAAGAATCGTAATTGAACACTTCATCAAGCAGAAGGTTTATTATAGATAATCGTTACTTATCAATTAGACAATCCATTTGTTTCTGAAATTTAAACTTATCCATTATATTTATTAAAGTAAAGTTGTCCAATGTATTATTAGGTTGAGTCGACAATGTGATTTTTTCTATTATGATTTCTAATAGCACGCAAAACGTGACCTGATTATAGGCTAGAAACGTGGTAATATTTTTATTTTATTTTTAAACGATAACCTACCCGCGTCTGATTTTTAAAAAATTGCTTTAAATTCGCATTTCTCTTTAAGTGTTTAGATATTAAAATAAACAATGTGCTATCATTTTCAGTAACATAAATAATTTTAAATACAATTACAAATCATGTGTAAACAAAAAATATTACGTTGATGAGAGAGGAGTACCGGGAAGAAATGGAGGGAAGAGATGGAAGGAAATGCAGATCGCGTGCGCATTGTCTTAATTTGCTTAATTAGTTAGAAGTGGAAGGTCGCGCGCATTTACTTAATTTGTATCGCTGTTTTTGATAGTATGATTTGTTTAATAAGTGTACATTGTGTAATATTCATCATTGAGATTTCAAATGTGACCTGTAAAACCACAACTGCCAATTTTTTGGTGCTTTTGAAGAAATGCGTGAGAATCAACTATCCGCGCACAAAGAAGTAATGAAATATTTTAATTTAATAACATATCGTCTTATAACATATTTTAATAACATATCGAGTATAATTTTAAAAAAGAGCCAACTGTTAACTAGATTTCTGAAATCGTACCAAGAAAAGATAAATTGTAACAGAAACTCTTATTCCAATTGCATCACGTAATCGCGTGTTACAATTACTAAAAGGGCACCATGCATTCAATTACGACCAGAAACTTTAATCGAAGAACAATTTTTGCTTTGTATTTTGATGGACGACAAGACCTAATATTGTAATTAAAAGGGTGAAAGAAACACTGGTTACTAACAGTTGAAGAACACATTTCAACGTTTTTCAAAAAAGGATGAAAGGACACATCTCGAAAGACACATTCTCGGTCGGACCAGGATCGATTTGTGTCGGTTATTCCGTTCCAAGCCAAGAAACCGCTAAAGGATTGCAATTTGAAATACACGAAACAATAAATTGTTGTGTTTACTTTCAGCAAACTAGACTGTAGGTTTATATATATAAATTCGTTTCCACAAAATTGTACCGTTCCTTGGCTCGAGAAGCAGAGTTTGCAACAATTCTATTTTCATTCATGAAGAGATCACCAGTGAATCATTTGTCTTTTACCCATGAATGAATTGTCCTTGAGACACATATTTTCAAAACTGGATGGAACCACAACACGATCTTCCCTTTATTCTGGTGTAATTGGAAAGTTACTGAATGACTATTAAAGGCACACTGCAGATATTTTGTCGTTCGAAAATATAGAGAGCGTGTTATCCGATATTTCTGAAGTAAAAAAATCTCAGTTCTGATCAACGTAACCTTTATGATGTCACATCTGCTATTATAAGTAGTGAGCGTCTTCCTGATATGGCTAATAATTCCCAGGTGGTTGAAAAAGACCAATCGGATTTTGTGGTTATATGTTTCAACTAACGAACCGATGAAAGAACTGAAACAACTTGCTACGTTTGTAGTTAAGGTTTACGCTCTCCTATTTGGTTTTAAATCAAATTACATCCGTCATACAAAGATACAGTAAGACATTTCTAGAAATTAATATTTAGTTCTAAATATTTTCCACGAGAAATGAAGAATGTAACTGATACTGTGTTATGGGCAATGCGTCCTTTGTACACGCAAAAAAATGCTATTGTCACGAAACTGATTTCACGAAATTGACGAAACAGAAACACATAAAAAAACTCGCTGCTAGGCGCATTTTGAAGGCAAGGGTGGTGCCTAATTCTAGAGAGATTCGGTTATTTGAGGTGCTAAATTTATCAAATTGGCCAAATATACCCTTAGCCACCAATACTAAGCAATGTTTCAAATAAAATTCTTCAATCTTTAATGGCGTCAGGAGCTAATTATGAAGTTGTATTTCTATTACTACCATGTTACATCCAAGCTATAGCAGTTACAGCTTTCTGATAAAAACTCAAGAGAATCTTTGATTAAAAACAAAATTCATCTTCGAAAACGAATGCCGAAGTTTGAAACCATGAGAAATTTAGGATTATTTGATTTTTTTAAATTTTCTTCTATTGTTTTAAAATACCAGATTAAAATACATTTTCTGATCTAAATATTACGTATTTTTTTACTAAATGTATGTGCTTTTCCCTGTTAGTCATAAAAAAATGGTAATCAAAAAGGTCGAAAAAATAAGAAAATTTCAGATGTGTAAAGTTGATACGCGCGTAAAAGGAAAATATTTAGAAATTTTTTTTTGCAAATTTTGTTATTACTTTACGTAGATCATCTTTATATCGCTATTAAAAAAAATCTAGTAAGATAAAAATTTCATACATGAACGACCCACTAATATTTATTCCTTATTTGTGATAATAACACATTTAAGTCCTTATCGAATGGACTTTACAATTCGTTTCCACAAAATTGTACCGTTCCTTGGCTCGAGAAGACAGAGTTTGCAGCAATTCTATTTTCATTCATTCATATTATATATTGTATTTTGGTAATTACTCAAACCTCCTATTGATTTTACGCTCATCTAACTCGCTTCTTAAATTCTACCATCACACATACACGCTTCTTAATTCCAATATTACCGAATACACTACGCAGTGACAGCAAATAGTTCTATATGACCTCATTTTTAACGCATTTAGCTTCTTTTTGTGAAGAGCTCAATGGTCATTGCCATTTGTACTTTCATTAAAAAATTTAATTATCGCGTGCGCATCTAGGACGGGGTTCAATAAAAGTATGGCGGAGAAGGGTATTTCAAAGGAAACGTTAGTGGGTTAATCACGAATCACATCGGAGTTTATAGGTATGTATGTATGTACGTAAGAGCGCATTCAAAAGCTTATAAAATCTGAAGGGGACCTCTGATTGACTATAAATTTTTTGTATTTGATAGCGCTTAGCGGAAAGAATAAAAGATAAGTGTCTCAACTTGGAAATCCGTTCCGCCTTTGAATTATGCTACCGAAATATTAAACCTATATTCTACAAAAACTAAATTATACTCAATTGGATTGAAATCAGACAAATTGTAAACTATTCGTATATGCCCTTAGGTGGTACCTATTGTTTTCGGTTAAAATCGGTAGAGCAGTTTCGGAAATTTGGCTAAAAACCCGTATGTTTACCAGAAAATCACTTCCAAGCCGCGCGCATGCTCTAGAGCAGATATTCCCAACCTTTTTTGCATTGAGCCTCGCCTTTTGATTTTTTTTTCATTGTTACAATAAACATCATTTTCGCGACATTTATTTATATTAATAAATTAAAACTTTGGTGTTCACTCTTAATAATAAACGTATATAATTACATGATAAAATTGTATTACATAGCATTATGTTTGTGCTCATATGCGACCGAATTAATTATTGAATGGAATGAAGACTTCAAATGGATTTTTCTTTAAAATATCACATTGGGCCCTCCATACGATCTCTTTACGCCCTTCTAGGGAGACGCGACCCACTGGTTGGGAACTTCTGCTGTAGAGAAAGATAACTGTCATTTGATGCTATTGCTATAGTTCCATTATTTGCAGCTCAATTTCTAGAAGTTATTATTTGCTGTTATAACTGGGTTAAGTCTACACTCTTTCTGGAATATCGTCCAACCATGTTTGTGGTACAATACGAAATTGATTGATTTGGTATTAAATTGCATCTGTGTCATACTTTCATTAGGGTTTAAGTGTAGATTTATCCCATACCGCAATGTGCTGTGTCATTATGTGCTGTGTCACGGATATCCGAATGTGCTGTGTCATTCTCGCCCCAACTTCATAGCAATCACCCGCCGAAACAAGGCTCTCCTCATACGAGTTTACAAGGCATAAAAACCACTACTTATGGTTAGATTACACATCAACAAAACCATGCCGAGCTATCAGTTACGGGCCGTCGCCACGTAAGCCACGTGAGCTACTAAAGCTCATGTGTTTCAATGACGACGGCTTACTCCAACAAAACCCCCAAAATAGTGGGCGTAGCTATACCGTTTGAGAATGCTCGTGTAAAAAATGGCAACAAACATGGAGATGTTCGAAAAGATGCGAGACGGCGTCTTTACGAGGTATTCTTCGACATCTCAGAGCTTGAGACCTGGCGAAGAAAAGTGTGGAGGCGTCTATCCATCGGCACCGAAAACGCACGCTTCTTGAGGAAATTTATATAAATTGATGTGGTTATAGTATAGACATATTAGCCGAACATGTTACGGGGTGGGTGGGATCCTCGTAACGTGTTCGGCTAATCGGCCGATCGAACAAATTGTCGATGGATTGATTTATCAAAGTGTGGAATTATTTCGCAAATATCTTTATTAAAAGAATTGCATAATCTATACAAAAATGTTCATTTCAAAATCGAATAGCTAAATAATAGTGAAAATGGAGAAGCGTGTGCGGACAATTTATGAGAAAATCGGTCCATCGGCGTAATACAAACACGTTTTGCCAATAGTCAAAGCAATAATACAAGAGAATGCATGTACATATCATCTAACATAGTGAACGTAGAGGCGCTTTTATATGTAATGAGGCAATCAGTTGCAGACCTGTGTCGGCCGGAGGCGGGCGCATTATCAGGGGGCGTGGCGACAGGTGCGTCGGGCGGTCGCGCTCCGATCCGCCATCAGTGATGCCTCCACGCTGGCAAGAACCACGTCCGGTGCCCCAATAAATTGCCTTCTCTTTATATTAGGCCGACCCCTAACTTTGTTTACCCTATGCGCACAAACAATTATGTAGCGTTTATAAACCTACTCAGTAGATTGCTATCTGTACAAAACATACCCTAAGTCTGATCGATGAAAACATTTTTTTGTAATTCAATTATGAAAAACCAATGAAAACATTTGAGACATGTAATGTGCCATTTTAAAAATCACAATAGTGCTAATGATACGGCAATAGAGATTTGTGTGGTTTATGGATAGCTTTCAGGAAGCTCAGAGCTCGTAATATTGGTCTAGAAAAGAATGAAGAAGGTGCGGCCACCCATTCGCTACAGACACGGATCTCACTCAAGCCACGGTTGAAGAAAACCCACTGTTTGCGAAATCCGATGCTTTAAAAATCTCGCGAACGATCGTCCATAATTATCTGAAAAAGTTGAATTGAGTCCTTCGTCCAGGTGCCCAGAAATATATGGACGGAACATATTTCATGTGTGGTTAGCTTCTTTAACGACATAAAAAGGAACCTGTCTGAAAGAAGATAGTTACTGCAGATGAAAATACTCAACGTAAACGCTCTTTGACCAAGGGCAGAGCATTTAACGTTGCAAATCTGGTTTTCATACAACAAAAATTGGTGGTATGCATTTGTCCCAACTAAAAGGAAGTAGTTTATTATGAGCTGTTTCCGTAAGGTGAAACAATCAGTTCATGGCAGCGCTGCTTTTATCCGATTAGATAAATTGAGAAAAGCTAATAAATAGACGAGGGTTGCCTTCCATTATGATGGCACGAGGTACCGCGTGTCTTTAGCCGTCAGAAATGTACGGCAGTCATTAGAATGGGATTTACTACCTCATCCTAAAATCCTAAATATTCTCATATTCTCCGGATGTTGTCCGATCAGTATTTATTATTTTTTGTTTTAAATATTTTCCCCCTGGTAAAATATTGAATTCGATAAATAATGTAAAAAGCAACTTGATCAATATTTTACTAAAAATCACTGAAATTTGCGAGCAGATTTGAGGCTTATAATAATCCTGCTATATATATATATATATATATATATATATATATATATATATATATATATATAGCATATAGATATAATACACAAAGTGTTTTATAGTTGTTATCCCTTATTATAACAAAAAAACATATCATGGGGATACAAGTCATGGGGACTGCCCACAAAAGTGAAAACTTTAAAATTTGAAATCATTAGTAACCATATTGTCAAAATTCAACACTTAAATCTAAAATTATTATAAAATTTCATAGAATTTTTAATTTTAAAATCTGCGACAAAAATAATATCGAACAACTAGAAATATGTTTTATCACCCTAGTAAGATAACTCCGAAGCCACTATGAAATACTAATTGCAGAGGTCAAATGTTAAAAAAATTAAAAATATCATTTTCAAACGCAAATAATGACATGAATATTGGAAATATTTGAAAATAAATGCTTTGTTTTTTTAATCATTTGTCCATATAAAAATATTAACATATTTAGTACTCACTGTTGTACTGCACTGATCCTACAATTAAACAAGTAAAATAATAATCAAACTAAAACACTATTTAAGCAATGCACAGTATGCTCACATTGAACTTTACACGTATCAATTTAACTTTATTTGTATGGATTATACAAAGTACTAATGTTTTATTATACATAGCACAAGCACATATATAGCACAACACGTTGCCCTTATAGCTACAGATGTACGGTGTTACAGTATGTCGGTGACGCGAATTCACAAGATTTTAACCATGCAAAAAGCGTCCAACGCGCACGTCAGAGTCGGGTATATACAATGTGTTGGTGTATATACGTGTATACGTGTACACAGGCCGCTGCGCTTGCGCCATCTGGTACCAGAGCAGTAGATATTATATATATATATATATATATATATATATATATATATATATATATATATATATATATATATATATATGCTTTCACTGCTGGCCAAGCGTAACACGTCATACTCATGGCTATGGATATACTGTTAACATTAGAATGTCGGTGACATGAAACCATAAGATTTCCCCCTACCAAACATCATTAATACAATCATGGATCATGATGTAAGCCAGAAAATTGATTCACGGTAACGAATTATAGGTACTGCAACATTCGCGACATAAATTGAATACGATGCAATCTGTGAAGAAAAAAGTTACATAAACAAATTGTAAAAGTTCAACTGCGTAAAAAATTAAAAACAAAAAAATTATAAAAACCCAGACTAGTTATTTTATTATAAGTATGCAGCAATACAATATACCGTGTATAATTGCACATATATCAGACTGTGTACAATTATACTCATAGCAATATAACAGAACGTATACAAGTACAGGCATAGCAATATAACAGACCGTATACAATTACACACATAGCAATATATCGGATCGTGTACAATTATATACACGACAATATAATAATCCGTATATACCTTTATAACAATTTGAGCGCTATTCTTAAGATACATGAAATTAAGTTATCTTGATTCGCATCAAACAAGTCGTAAGAATTTCTAGGCTGTCTAAACTATTACTATTCAATAACCGTTATATGTAAGCGGAGGCCGTCAGAAAATTTTTACTTGACTAGTAGCATAGACTCACAACTGCGCGTAACCCTTATTGGTTAGGATAACCGCCATTATTGTTTTCTATATTATACATTAGAACAAGACGAATCACTCCTCATATAATGACGTCTGATGTAAGAGTATAAAAATCTATTCCAAGAGAATACATTCTCTCTCAATGTATGCTTTGCACTGACTACCGATAAATCTCAAGGATGATAACTGAATATAACCGGCATCGATTTGGAACAAGAATTTTACTTACGTGGACCATTCTGCGTAGCATGTTCTAGCGTGAGCTCCACCAACAGCCTGCTATATGTTAAGCATCTTATTAGTAGGACGAAAAATAAGGAATACATCTTTAACACTGGCGTACTTTAAAAAGTTGACATTATCGGGAGCATTTTAAACGGACCTGTCTTCCCTCAAAGATTAGTGCAGTTATTTTAAAACGGTATAAATGGTATGGATATGTCGCTAATCTTTTTAATAGAACACGGATTAAGGCATCCTCCGGCAAAAGAAAATATTTTGAGACTTGAAGTAACCACAGTAGATGCTGTGATAAACATCAGCTCATTTTATTCTGCTTCATATAATCATAACGCATTCTATATTATGAGATCAAATTAGTTTGAATTGAAACCAGACCATTTCACTATATTTATTATAAATAACTACATAGTCCAACAATTAGATATGAGTTTACCGTTACTACCAACCCTCGATTTGGTACCCCTGCAGGCACCTTGATAAGTTTAGTGCGGAAAGTTGACATCTTGTTTAGATAAAGATATTACTTCAAATAACAGATGTCAACTCATTGTCATTGTTCTGAGCACTATGCGAAATTGTGTAAATCATGTGCTGCAGTGAACATGTCCTCCTCGATACAGATGTTAAATTTAATGGGACTCCTAAAAGAACTCTGCTGAGAATCTTGAAGTCCTTGATGAATCCGGAATCCACATGATGACACACTTGTAATTTGCCTACAGACTGGACTTATAACTATGTTATCTTTACAAAAAAAGGATCGACAAAGAAATGCAACAATTACCGAACTATCTCAGTAATACCTTATTCTAATAAAATCCTCCTGCATATCATCAACCAGTGCCTTTACTGTTTCTTGGGCAGGCAAATGCAGAAGAGCAAGCTAGATTCGTAAAGAACAGAGGCATTCGTGAGCACATCCTGAATATTCGATGCCTAGTGAAAAAAATATACGAATACAATACACCTATAGACATGTGTTTTGTAGGTTATATTAAGGCCTTTGACTGTGTTAAGTGGGACAAATTATGGAGAGTACCGAATGAACTAGGCGCACTTAAACATCTGGTTGCACTACTGCCCTTTTTATATGTAGACCGCTTTGGAACGTTGAAAGTACACAAGACCATATGCACACCTTTCAAATTTGTAAGGGGAATCCTGAAACGACGCAATCTATCACCAATATCCTTTAATACGTATGAAGAACACATCATGAAAGCAACACTTGCATGTTGGAATCACCGTGGGGGTATCACCGTGAGTGACGTAAAACTAACAAACCTATGCTTTTCCTGATAGCACAACCCTACTTAGCGACGAGCGAGGTAGAAATGGTATCTCTCCTACAATGGAAGTGATAAATCAGACCAAGGTAGCGACTTGGGACTATCGATCAATAGGTCTAAGACTAAACTGTTGGTAGCGAGCCCACGAGTACCACAAGATTAGAAATTGTTGAAAACTTTATCTACCTGCATCTATCTATCCAGCATCTCCAAGAGATGCGAAGAACAAGTGCGACGTCGAATGGACATGGCGACAAGCGCAATTACTCATTTAAATAAAGTATGAAAGGACAGAAAAATGTCCAGTCGTTCCAACATGCGATCAGTAAGAACCCTGACCTTACCCATCTTTGCGGCGCTGAGTCATGGACACTGAAGAGGGTCGATCGGAAAAAAATCGACGGCCTTTGAAATGTCCTGCTGGAGAGAGGTGCTCAACATCATATTGTTCGAACACAAAACCAAGGTGTCGATTTTGAAAGAGGTCGGAATCAAAATAAAGTTGTCAGCTCTCTGTCTCCGGTGCATTCTCAAAGTCTTCACACATTGCAGTAAACGTGCCGACAGTATTGCGAAGCTCGTTGTGACCGATATAGTTGAAAGACAGAGACCGCAGTGGAGCTGCCCTAGATGCTGGTCGAACCTAATACGGGAATCGCTTGGCATTTCGTTACATGATGCCCTACACATCGCCGAGAGCAGGAAATTACGGCGGGACATCATAAAAGAAAAGGTGTTATCAAAATGCAGCCACGATATTCAGTAGTGAAAGACCGAGTCAAGAAGATGAATCTAGTTTTTGCAACGAACACTCTGAGACAATGTAATCCATTGAGTAACTGTAGCAGTTAGGGCGAAACTTAGGGCGGCCACACCTTATTTCTTTAACACTAAAATAGACTGTGCCGCATTAACCCTCTACCCCTTGTTTACAAATTAGTATTGCGAAATATTTCCAAAAACAGCATCAAAATAATTTCGAACTGTTACATTTATGTCCCTAATGAAAAATACGCTCACATTATAGACGCTAAAAATCATCTTTCACCATACCAATTTACGAAAAAACGTTTAAATTGAGCATGTTTGATGTTTATAGCTAAAACCTGACTTTGTTTGCTCGAAGAAAACGTGGCACGCGCCGCTGACTACGTTTATCCGATTAGCCGCAAAGGAAACAAGAACACACCGCCCACACCTGCACCATCATAAGGGGACCCGTACCTAAGGCACGCACATATTCGCACCGCCCATTGACGCCTGCCATCACCGCCGCCCTATGACAGATTGGATAAAGGTTTCAATGCAAAGCCCGTTTACCGCGCCCACCCAAAAACGTAATCCAAACGGACAAAGGATTGTTAAGCTTTTGCACGAACGGCGGTGCTTTATAATATTTGAAATCAAAATATATTATATGGAATATTTTTCCGAACAGGGGAGCAGATGCGGCCTCTAGATGAACAGGAGAATAGACGCAGCCTCTATATTTGCTTTGTGTGTCGAGAGATAGGCGTAACAGGTCGAAATCGAGATTTCACACCGACAGATAACAATAATAATACAAAGTGATAAAATATTTTATGAAAATAGTTCTTGAAATAAAATGGATGAGTCAACTAGACAAAATAAATAAAAATGATCAAAAGGAAATGGTCAGGTATATAAATCATAGGCAATTTTGAAACAACTATGTACAAACAAACGTATGCTTTAATTATATTTTTATTTCCGACTTAGTGGCCACGGTCATTTTTTTAGTGGTACACGGTCATTTTTTCAACTAATTATTAAAATTTATTCATTGACTTGCCATTACATAAATATTATAGCTGAAAATTTAAAAACAATTAATTATTTATTTTATTGATAAAATACACTAGACGTTTATTTAATTACAAGGAATGACGCGCTCATCGTGAATAGATAATAATTACTGACATAACAAGGTAAAGGATAAATCTGCTATAAAAAAAATACTGACATAACAAGGTAAAGGATATATCTGTTACTGACATAACAAGGTAAAGATAATTACTGACATAACAAGGTAAAGATAATTACTGACATAACAAGGTAAAGATAATTACTGACATAACAAGGTAAAGATAATTACTGACATAACAAGGTAAAGATAATTACTGACATAACAAGGTAAAGGATATATCTGTTTTTAGACAATTGTATTGAACAAAAATGACGGCTGCGTAAACAACATAAAATTGTTTCATGTAATAATTAAAGTACAAATTGTCTATCCTGATTAAATAATAACGCTAAAATGGCGATACATATGAGACAGTATAAATGATAATTTAAATCTTTTTTATTTTCCTATCTTCGCACCGTCTCCAAATGAAAGGGCGAGGAAGTTGATCAGATCGTCGACGCGTGTACCGGCACAAGTCATCTTATAAGGACGTTACTTTTCTCAGGCATGGACGCTACCTTTTATCTAATATATCGTAAATAATTACAGTATTCCGTTGCCATATCACTAAACAAAGAAATTACCTAAAAATGTACACATATGTGTCAATAAAATGTGGAACAATACTAAAAATATTTCCACCGTTGAGGAAGCTCTAACTTTATTATTGGAGATCAATTGTCACTGTCCTTATTTGTAGCATTTATTTTCAATGTAACCTATTGTTTCTCTGACACATACAAATAAATGACTGTCACTAACGAACTGCGACTCTGTGAAATTGAACTAAGCTCCGCTCCCGTAACGAATCATTATGGGGCACGACCTCATTTAGACGGCCCACGCCATATTTATTTTGCCCCTCGACGCGTCCCGAAATCGAAACTCGCGAAACGTAGCGTCATCGTCTACACAATAACGTAAAGCAAATAATAGGAAGGGGCGGGGAGTGCGCGCTGGAGAAAATAGTCTCCGGCTCGGCGCCGAAATAAAAGATGTAATTTAAGTGATAAGGGAAACGTTATCGAAATTGCTCGACGCGTGTGAAAGCGGCGCAGCAATAATAAGTGGAGAAGTCGGGGCGGCCGAGGATCGATTGATTGATTGTTTGCACAACAATGGGGCGCGATGGCAGATAGCGCACGCAATCGGCGCTCCCGGCCGGACCGGCCGCGCGCCCCCGTCCCGCTCGGACGGCGGTGCGCCCCTACGACCTGGATCCGCAGCGAATTTGCTCGCCTCCATTGAAATGGACCTTCCGTTAGTTTCCACGCGTCATTGGCTCATATTATACCTAAGCGATTTCTGACATCCCCGTTGCCTAGATCAACGTACCGTTACTTAGTGACATATACGCGGAAAATTAGTTCATTCATTATTTTGCTCGACAATCGGTCGATTTCTTGGGGTTCTTTAAATCGACTTGAAATTTAGGAGAGGAGAGAATGACTATATAGATTGTTATTTTATTACTATTTTTCAAGTACACTTATTAAAACGGTTAAATGCGAATTAAATCCACACTACAAAATTTTTCTTAGTTCATTAAAAAGAGTACGGCGAGATATTTTGATGTCTACAATCGTATTGTATTTTTAAATAAAAATAGTAAACCAATAAAGTTTGTTGCTTTTCTTCCCTTTAATATTTGTGTATTTATCTGTTTTTCAAAACATTTTAAGTCATTTTGATGATTTTTTCATGTTTGGGACTCCGTAATAAAAAAAAGAAATAAAAACAGTCCAGACGTATCGGAACACCCACAATGTAGGTTTCCGTACTTGTCTGTATCTCCTTAAATTAGAGGAAAACGTAGACCTATTGTGTAATACCCAACTCAATGATATATGTATAGGAAAAAATATTCCGCTCCCACATCACACACAGAGACAAATTTAAAAGAAAATTGTACATGTAAGCTCTGACGCGCGACTGCAGTTT
The DNA here is from genome assembly GCA_039881145.1 of Druceiella hillmani. Taxonomy (NCBI): domain Eukaryota; kingdom Metazoa; phylum Arthropoda; class Insecta; order Lepidoptera; family Hepialidae; genus Druceiella; species Druceiella hillmani. The sequence continues at coordinate 40,928,697 of JAYKKI010000017.1, read as the reverse complement.
ACTCTTTAAGAACGATTGTCTTGGAATGTGTAAAACAGGTAACACTGTATATAATTATAAATATCAATATCATTAAATGTAAATGGAAAATTCTTTCAAACGTTAGTAAATTATCTGTGTAAACGTTAGTAAATTGTCAGACTCCGTCATTGCGATTACGCCATAAGATAATGCCAATATGTGTGTCACACTCCGTCATTGCGATTATGCCATAAGAAAATGCCAAATAAACATATTGATACTCGACAATAAAATGAAACTACGTGATGTAGTATTAGTTCTACTTTCTTTAAGTTCTTTACCACGACCTAGGTTTCGTGGTATTGCAACATCTTCAGATGAGCAAATAGCAAAGATCTTTGCTAATCTAGGTCGTGGTAAAGAACTTAAAGAAAGTAGAAGTAATACTAGATCACATAGTTTCATTAAATTGTGAATAATGAATTTCTACAAAATTAACGCCAAATATATTCAATATTGATATTTCACTCTAAAGATGCGCAGAAATGTTGATTCTTATTCTTACTCCTCATAAAACTTCAGACTTATTCTTAAAGGATGAACTCCAAAAATATAATATCTTGATATAAATTAATTAAGATCTCTATATGAAACATATATTTGCAATTCATTTACATAGGTCATAAAAGTGATATAAACTACAAAGATACACACTTAACAAGATTATTTTTTATAAAATTAATTTCGTATTTACAAATAAGAAAAAATCGACTCTCACTATTGAACTGAAATATTTTAAAAAATTTCGTCTGCAAATATTACTAAATTCATCATCTCATCATTGGGGCAAATTCTGAAAAATGAGTTTCTGTTTTTTTCTGATATAAGGAAATAAAATATACCTTATACGCACGAGTGGAACTCTCACTACGTACACATTTAAGCACATATAAACATTTAAGGAGTACATAGTATTTATATTAAACTATTTCCAAATATTAATTTTTCTCAACGTAAATATATTGCTTACTATGTTTTTCGCATTCATTTCAAAAGCATGGTGCATATTTAAAAACTTATAATAAGAACAAGAATAATCGCCACATTAAACAAATTAAATAACGGATTAATTCATCAAGAGATTTAAAAATTGATTGAATATATTTGGCGTTAATTTTGTAGAAATTCATTATTCACAATTAAATGAAACTACGTGATGTAGTATTATTTCTACTATCTTTAATTTCTTTACCACGGCCTAGGTTTCGTTGTATTACAACATCTTCAGGTGGGATATAAGCAAAGATCTAAGCAGATATAAGCAAATATCTTTGCTTATATCCCACCTGAAGATGTTGTAATACAATGAAACCTAGGTCGTGGTAAAGAAATTAAAGATAGTAGAAATAATACTACATCACGTAGTTTCATTTAATTGTGGAGATTTAAAAATGTTAAGTGCATGCAGAAGCTATCAAAAGCACAATATTAATCGCAATATTTTTAGTCCAAATTTTCTTTTCAGTAGACTTCATTCTTATTTTGTTGAAAAATGTATCAATACAAACTTTGTGGAGGCTTCTAAACATTTTATTTTCTTCATAATTTTATTTTTAGTGGTTTTGGAAATAAGAGAAGAGGTGGGCCATATTTTTTGGTATATTTTTCAGAACATCTCTGAAGAAATGATTCAAAAATTATTTTTGGAGATCTTTCCTAAAGATAGATTTGTTCATGAATTTAATTTATCCCATAGTGTCATATGTACGCGTTAGCATATGTTAATATAGTATAGTTTATATATATATAAATATATATATATATATATATATATATATATATATATATATATATATATATATGTATGTATAATATGTGCTAGTTAATATATTCCTATGCTATATTTCAAGTTGTACCTCGAACAGTTTCTGAGAAAAAAGGCTGTGGTAGACGGACAGAGTTTCAGGTACGGGAGACTCTAATAAAAAGTTTTTCTGTAAATAATGGTATCAAATCACTGTAATTAGTTCTGCATGTTCGCATGACATTGGCCAAATTCGTTATTATACATATTTATCTGTCTATATAGTAACTATGTACAAAGATAAGTAGAAAATACTATAAATGACGTATTCTAGAACACGTCACAATATATTATGTCAATAGTCTACGTGAAGTTAAAGGTACACAGGTAAAATACGGCTCTCTAGCACCGTAATCCTGTTAAGTACAGTTTTATGTGAACATACACAGGCGCACATGCGGTGTCCCGAAGCGGTGCATCGTCGGTTAATAACACGTGAATAAATTAACGCGAAGAGATAATTGAAATGAAGTTCAACGCTACAGCGCGCTGCCGGTTACTGCTCCCCCCACGCCTTCCCCACTTCGGCGTATCCGAGGTGCATCCGACACACGTTCGTCGAACGCTCTCGCATAAACTCTATGTAATCCGCTTTATTATGGATATTATAGCTGCATATATGATTTTTTGCAGATTCAAATAACTTTTGGCTTATTTATTTTTTATGTATTACATAATTCATAGAAGATTTAGGCGCAATAGCTTAAGCGGAAACGTCACAAAGAATCGCGTTACCCGCTTGTTCGTTTAATTTTAATAAATAATAATGGTAATTTTTATTTAACCTATAAGTAAATCTTATAAAAAAACAATGTTTTTTAAATTTCTTATTCTATAAAAAACACCTAAACAACATCGAGAGCTCAACAATGTTGTATTTTTTCTTTTTTAAAATATGTAAAAAAATACAATATTAAAAAAATTAAATAACGGATTAATTCATCAAGATATTTAAAAATGTTAAATGCATGCAGTAGTTATCAAAAGCAAAATATTCATCGCAATATCTTTTGTCCAAATTTTCTTTTCAGTAGACTGCATTCTTATTTTGTTGAAAAATTCGTTTGACGAGTTCAAATGGTAAACAATTAAAAGCAATCTGTGAGCGGATATAAGTGCAAATCCAGACGAAATCTCTGGAGGAATATGGAGTTTGTGGATAATGTTAAACGTACAATGCGGTAACAGTATGAATGTTACGATGATTATCGATCCACTGAACATCGATCGATGATTATCGATCCAATGACACTCACAAATAGGATAATTTTTTTCAAGCCGAATATATACCCAATTAGCAGGTTTTGTAAGCGTTAATATTTTAAAAGGACTTTGTTCAGATCAGGATGACATTGTGTATAATATGTCATATTTAATTTGTAATATTGAAGGCGTTTTGGGGAATGTCTACTTACGATTTATTTCCTTTATATGCCTTGGCTGCTGACAATAATCATCTAAACCGGTACTGAGGTATAAAACTGAAAACTTTGAGTTTAAAACAAGCATAAATAGTAAACACAGAGTGTTTTATTTTATTTAAATATTAAAATGACTAATATTTACAAGTAACGTATAAATTACGGAACATCATTTTCAAAGCGGCTCGATTTTAATCATTGTATTAAATGAAATGCTTATATTAAGCTCGCAAATTTAGGCCCGTTCGTGAAGCATTTCATTCGCTCTTATAAATTCCTTATAAAGATGCGTCATGACAGAAATATGCACTCAGTCGTTGGACCAATTGTCCGGGGGCGAAATACGGGACCGTTCATCCCGACTACCCACACCCTACCATATTAATTGCTCGCACCGTAAAAGGCAGAATAAAAAAACGCAATACGGATAAAAGGCTCAGAGCTGACCCGAAGCCATTAGCATAGTATGACTAACCGTCGAGTTATAACGGGACGCCAAATCGTACTGTTCATTGAACCAAACTGTTCATCATAATTACGATTTAAACAATACCTTATTAGCTCGCCAAGGGCATTGTGCTCCATCTTTTCGGCTGAGACATTCTTCTACTCCTCGCTCTGTCGTGTCACTGGACTTGAAAATAAATATACCATTAATCGGCCGACGATCACCGAACGATTCGTTTATTTATATAAACGAATCGTTCGGTGATCGTGAGATTAGAGCAGCTTTTATAGTAAGTATTGTTTTGTATACAATAGATAATTCTTCATATGCAATTCGTTGAGATTGGATTAAAAATTAACCTTATATATAAAATACAAGCATTTAAGGGCACATAGTATTTCTATTAATTCGTTCGATGCAGTTATGAACACGTTGTCAACAAAGTCCGTTTTTTTGTACGTGGAATGTAAATAGTTAAAAGTAATTGAATAAAAAAATTTCGTTACCTGTAAAGGTAACGAAATTTTACCTGTAAAGGTAACGTTACCTGTAAAGGTAACGTTACCTTCCATTACTATAGATGTGTCTAAAATCAGGGCGCCGCACTGAGGGTGTACAGCAACATAATACGGATGTTGAAACTAAATCTATTCGTTGACCATAATTAATACTGAAAGTACATAATATTATGTAGGAATTTAAGTTGTTTTTTATTTATATATTTATTTATGTATTTAATGTATGCAATTGATCATATGGCGGACTTATTGCTATGAGAGCAATAGCTTACAGCCGATCAGAACATCGGTCCGGCCCCGCTCGACAAGTGGCCGGGAATCAAACCCGGATCCTCGCGGTGCACCGCACCATACGCCTTGTGATCAATCACGGCAAAGACAATATTAATTTTCACTTAATATGTCTTTCACAGGTGTAAAACTATTGGTCAATTACTCAACAACTTTGAGATTTAGAATAAATGATAATATAGTTGTCCAGTAAACTTTTGATAACGTAATTTTATTTCTTCATAATTTTGATTTTAGTAGGTTTAGAGATGGGGACGGGTATGTTGAGATTTTATTTGGGCATTTTCAACAATACCAACAGGAGTATCTTAAACATATTTCACAGTCTTCTTAAATCAGTAGACTTGCAAAGTAAGACAAAATAAAGTCACCAATCCAGAACCCAATTCATCGCACTACAGCTTCGGACCACGCCACATCAAATTATGAAATAATTGGATCCTGTAAAGTACTGCCTGAATTCGGAGCATACGTGAAGGTTTAAAACAATCAACAAGGTTTAAAATATATTCAGAAAAGTGTGATCGTGAAAACTTTAAAATTACCTTCAGATCCAAGAATTTTTGACCCAAGTGAGATTTCTCTAGTGCACAAGGTTTAAAGCATTCCATGATAGAGCGCAAGCGGCGAGTAAATTCTATTTCTATTCGACCGTTAATTAAATATGCCACATAAAAGAGTTATTTCTACGTACATTCGACTCAGTGAGGGTTAAATTGGTAGAGAGATAAGTCTCTCGTCAAAATTGGCGAAATAATGAAGGCATAAAGGTTTAAGACATTCAATAATTGAAGAATTTGAATAAAACGTTTTATTTAAGCTGAGCTGGCTAAAACATTGACTACACCTGCTAGCGAGGCGTAATTTAGTTAGAAAAGTGTCTTAAATTAAAAGCGTAGTCGGAGCCATTAAGTTAAAAGAAAAATTGCCTCCGACCCGGAATTGTTCAACTTTGCTTTTTACTCATTTACCTACGAGCCGGTCCTGCGCTCCGCGCTTTCGGCAAAGTAGCCTCCACCTACTTTCGGGCAAACAGTTGAAGGAATTTAATTAATTCTTATATTTACCCAAGTTTTAAGACGGACTCCCGACTGACAATTGAGCTGAGTCTCACGCTTATGTAAGTTGCGTGATTTACTCTCCGGTGGACGGCACGGTTAAAAAAGGCAACAGTGTATACAACAAGTATCTGTGGAAAGAAATTTTCGTATAAAATGAACCGTTTTAATATATTAATTATTCTTCGCGTTTTATGTCACTAAAAATTATTCATCCTGAATAGAAACTAAAGTACACGGGTTACGTTGATTTAATGCAGGTGTTATTAAAATTACGTCGGCGAGACTCTCTTCGCAGTCGCTATAACAGTACTCGAAGCACATAGTGACAAAATAATGAATGCAATGAATAATGGGCGCTGACGTGTAGGATGGCTGGCGGACGAGCCGCCGCGCCACCGTTAGGCGCTATTCGGCCGTCCGCACTCCGCGTCCTCCGCCCTCGTTAGTCAAACGGCGCCTGTCACGGCTACACCGATCGAAGTCACATATCTCCCGATTACCGAGAGCGCGCAGCACTGCGAAATTCCGAAAGATTTATTTGCCACTTCTGGACCTCTCATTTGTGACTATCACATTTCACGCCCACTTTCTGAATCCAGTAGTATTTATCTGATACATGGCAGCGAAATCTTT